>APFE031522465.1:296547-327501 GCA_000404065.3 Pinus taeda | reverse complement strand
GGTCGGCTGGGTTATATTGTGACTCCTTAGACTCCTATATATAGAAAGGATGTTTTTTCATTTGAATCATCAAAGAATTGTTCATTTATGTAATGTAAAGGAGGTTGCCCCCTCGAAGAGGCTGAATTTTAAGGTGTTGATCTATCTTTTCTACCTTTTTCTTGAGCTGGTTTCATTACAGTCTCCCTAGTATGAGGTCCCAAATAGACCTCACGCAATTTTGGAAAGGAGCCCCATCTTGAACAAAGGCCTGACTGTCATTTATTCTTAGAGATTTTCCTTAACTTTAATTAACACATAAGAGAGCGCACATATACTTTTAGATAACAAGTAAGTTAGCACCGTGAAACAACAATTGCAATGTATATAAGGTACTTCCACATACAGGAAAAGAAAGAGTGGGCCTTTAGAAGAAAAGTAATATTATTATCCTAAAAAATACACACATACATACATCATAAGAATCATTAATTAATATGAAAAATAATTTGGAAGGTAACAAAGATCATGAAAGCAAGTGAGGACACACCATTCAATAGGATGTGTACTAAAGATAACAAAATAGTTCATTTTCCTTAATACATATGAACACAAACATACATTGTGAACATTAAAAGAATAGTCTTACAACGTCCATCATACATGCATGAAAGTGCAATGACTCTGAGAGCTTCAAAAGATTAAGTTAAAGTGCCATGATACACAATTACAATAATGCATCACTAGCTCCAATAGTGGAACATGGAGCCACCACTTGCTTCTTAAAAGGATGATCTTCTCTCCTATGCTAAGCTTGAGAATCCAAGGATAAAAAATCCTTTACTTGAGCTATGAGAGTTTATTTATAACAAATGAGGTGACCTTTCACCTCCCATGTGACTCTTAACCTCCCTCATGACTCTTGAGATCCCATATGACTTTTTATCCCCTACATGACTGTTGGACTTCCTAGTGACTTTTCATATTCAATGTGTGACCCTTGGGTCTCCATACATTTTACATTTTCTTATTTTTGAAATTACAAAATTACATTCCACAAATTGTGGCAAAATACGTGGGACAAAGTAACACTCTTGTATACACACTTTAAAAAGCTACAGTTTGGCGACTATGGCATGAAATTTCAATGTAGTGTGTTGATGCCAAGTCTTATTCTTTGTTGCTATGTCTTCAAATATTTATGACAGATATGAAATGTACTTCATCATCACCCTCCAAAGGGTTTGGGTATAGTATTAGAGCCTTCCAAGTCATCTTGGGTTGCGACCTATCTGTCGCAGTTTAGAATTCCTTTATCTCCTACATCTTGGTATCTTTGTATCTCATATCCACAAGTTTCTTCTTGAAATCTATCCTTGATGACCTCCTTGAACATCATCTGCATGTTAATATGGTAGTACCTACAAATGAATTTCACTCGTGGCAAGACAATATCATTCACAAAATCACCTATTCTACTTTGTATGCTCATGGAAGATGTTGACTGTGATGCAATAGTGCACAAGGAATGAGAGAGAGGCTTTCTTGGGAGTGGGACAAAGGTTCAAGAGGCAAAAGCTGGAGGTCTAGAAAGTGGAAGTGTGCACTGTGCAAGGGCAAGAGAGAGGGACAAGATTGGGCATAGAGTTCAGTTCCTAGAGGCAGTGACTAGAGACTTAAGGCCTAAGGACTCACAGTGCACAAAGAATAAGAATAATTCGCAAGGTTGAGTGCAGGTCATTACTACAAGGGTCAAGGGATGACCTTACTATCCATTAGGAGTGTGCAATGCACTCATGAAGGAAAGGCTCATCAAGATTTACACAAAGGGAAAGTGTAAGCAACAAGGAGTTGGGTGATTGTGCTCTAGAGATGCATAATGTGTTTGTGAAGTGAGGTGACCTCGATGTAGGCATAGGTTTAGGAGACAAGAGCCTCACCACTAAGGCTCATAAGTACATAATTCACTCACCACTTGGATAAAAGCCTGAATGTGTTCATATTTTGTGCAAGATGTCAGGAAAAATAAGAACTCCAAAGTTATCTAAGTGTGAGATCAGTGGAATGAGAGAGAGAGAGGGCATACAAACAGGTCCCGAACATGATCACACACACATACACAATCAGAATTATGACAAGAATATCCACAATTCCCAAAATCAACATGCATACACTAAAATGAAAAATTAAAATAAAAAAATGACACTAATCTCCAAGTGCGACAATTAGGGTGAAAGTTTATGCGACATAAGTGTCGCCTGCAATAAGAAAGTACGCTAGGTATAAGAATGTGAAGAGACATTAAAAACGACACATCAAAGAGCGAATCGACACATGCAAGAATAAAAATAAAATATAAGTGACACATATGGAAGCAAAATGACACATGTGACAATGAAAGTAAGCAAAAGTGACAGTTGAGAAACTTACTCTAAAGATGGTGCACTTGCAACCAATAATGAGAGAGCGATCCATATAAAGAAATTTGCAGAGCTCCAAGGTGAAATATGAATAAGCTCTAGGCTAGACTCTCTATATAGGGAGAGCACACATGAAATTATGGTTAGTGTTTACAAGTGCACTCAACACATGCCAGAAAACTAGGAGATAAAATTGTGATGGCTGCCACTAAGAAGTGTGATAACACTGACTTGGGAAAGTGTGCTCCCTCTTCCAACAAGATGTGTGCATTGAATGTCAACAAGGAGTTTGTTGGAATTGTCTCTAGGATATTTTCTTTCATTTTCTTCAAAGAATGTGTTATCCACAAGACGTGTGCTCATGCTACCAATAGGAAATGCACTCCACTATCCCTACGAAGTGCAATAGGCCTATCTTGGGAGAATGCACTATGGATGAAAAATGAGCTAAGCATGTGAAAGCAAGTAGCTTTGACACTTAATTTTTTTAGAAATATACTTGAATACTTAGGTAAATGTGAACACACAAGACTTTGATGTCTCAAAATGACAATTCACATGACATTATGAGGGCTCCTAAATTTAAAAGAAAGCAAAATTTTGGAGGGGGTTGTATCAACTACAATACACAATAAACTCTAGGTGAAACTACACATTCCCCAACACATGGATCATGGGCTAAATCAATTGGATTTGAACCTTAGATCACATAATTTACATAGTACTTCATAACATGGCCATCATTAATTGATGTTCCCCCTGAGGGAAATCTTATTATTATTAATTTTAAGGTCATGACTAACCTAGACACCAAATTGATGTATGAGAGACCCATTTTTTTGGGACAAGGAACCCATCTTCGTGCACTAATTTGACTTCTAAAGTCGGCAATGGTGTACTTACTATACCCCCTTTGGATTTGAACCTATGACCTCTTACAAGGAAGCACGTGTTCTTAACCATTAGGCCCACCCAAGTTGTACAATATAGTTATTATTTTGTAATATATATTTATTTTATAATATTTAGTTATTAATTATAAATATTTAATACACTTGTTAATTTAATATTGTATAGTTTTTATATAATATTTAATTCATAATATGCATTGATATTTTCATCTTTAATTCATACCATAAATATCCTCTAATACATTTTCCACATTCATATTTGTATAATAATAATAATAATAATAATAATCTAATTTTAAAGTCACAACCAATCTGATACCAAATTGGTGTATGAGACCACCATATTTGTGAGAATAGGGATCACCCTCAGCATAGTGATTTGACTGTTAATTTCTAGGGAGGTGTACATACTCTATGCCTCTTTACATTTTAATCTACGATTTCTTAGGAGTAAACACTTGTTCTTAATTATATAATTTATAATAAATATCATTTCGGGATCAAAAATCCCTACACTAGATGGTAGTTCACTTTCTACATCCCCTCTTAATAAGGGCGTAATATAATTGATGTCTATATGCCCCAAGCTTATTATGAAAAATCAAGATTTTGGAAATCTCTCTATGATTTAGGAGGAACTATTTATGGAACAAGTAGCATTTTTTGGAGGTGACTTTAATACTACAATTCACTCATGGAAGAAAAAAGGAGGCCCTCATGTTAGGGACCTGTTCAAGGAACATATGGAGGACTTTATCTCTCTACTAGACCTAATATATATCAAAGCTTCCAAAAACAAATATACCTAGAATATTAGAATAATCAGGTTGAGGCACATATTGATAATATTGAACAAGTTCTTAGTCAACGAAATGTTTTTGGAAGAAATATTCTCCTTTTTATCCTATGGATTAGCCTAGATTGGATTGAATCATAGGCTGGTTCTTTTAGAGTTGTCTTCTCAAGAAAATTATGGGCCCTTACCTTTAGATTCATTCCCCATTGGATTAAATCCAATTTTATTTGGAAACTGTCTCCAAGGCATGGAGTCAATGGGTGAAGGGTTCCATTGTTTATATTTTGGAACAAAAGATTAAAGAAACTAAATTGGCTCTCAAGAAATGGGCTAAAGAAGAGTTCAAAAAATGTGAGAAGGACATGATTATACACAAATCCAGATTGGAGGAGATTCATATAAGGATGGAACAAGAACCAATTACCCAAGAGATAATTGATGAGGAAATGTGGGAATTCAATTTACTTCATAAAGTTTTAAGGGTTGAGGAAGAGGTATGCAAATTAAAATCATGTATTCTATAGCTCAAACCAAGTGATAAAAACACTAAGTTCTTCCATAATCAATCTAAGATGAAATTTTGGAACAACAATGCTAAATCCATTTTGGTAAATGGGGAACCAATCTCCACTTTGGGGGAAATTAAGTAGGTATCTCTTGACCATTTTAGAAATATATGCATGGATCAAGGGACAACACAGACCATTGAGGTTGAGGTGATGCTTGAACACATTATGCATTTGATTACAGAGGAAGAAAATTATCTATTAATATACCCAATTTCAGAGGAGGAAGTATGGAGAATGTTTAGCTCCTTCATTATTGATAAAGCACGAGGATTAGATGGTTTTTCAATCCAATTTTATAATAAAATTGGCTCATAATTAAATTTGACTTTTGAAGAATGGTAGATTATGTGCACCATTTCTTCAAGATTGGAGGAGATATTAATTCTACACTTTTTTCCCTCATTCCCAACGAGGTAAACCCATCATAATTTTCTATATTTCACCCAATTTATTTGTGCAATGTATCTTAAAAAAAAAAATTCAAAGATCATATATTTTCATTTAGTTTTTCCTACAAAAGTTGATCTCAAAAAACCAGGGTGCTTTTGTTGGGAAGAGGCAAATTCTAGATAATTGTGCTAGTCCAATAAGTCATTCAGTCCAACAAAAGAGTAAAGGAGAAGGGACCAATTATAAAGTTATATATGGAAAATGCATTCAATATGGTGAGGAATTATTTCCTACTTGTTCTTAAAAAGTTTATATTTATCCAAGCATTCATTAATTGGATAGTTGTATGCATTGAGGCCCCTTGGATTTCTCCCTTGGTAAGTGGAATGTCTTCAGGATTTTTCAAAGAATTGAGGGGATTAAGATAGGGTTTCCCTCTCTCACCTATTATTTACATAATTATGGCATAATATTTGAGTAGGAAGTTGGAATATGACAGAAGAGTGGAATTTCTTCCTTGCATCAGATTCATGAGAGGGATTAAAGTATAAAACACTCTCAATTTTTCAATGATACCTTGTTATTGGAGGGAGCTTCAACCCTTATTGCAAAAATATTTAAATCAACTCTAGATCTATTTCTTTCTTCTTTAGGTGGGTTATAAATACATTAATACATTGACTGAAGGAGTGCTACTTCGATTTCTCGGTTTCCAATTATTGAATCTTTTGTCATAATATAAATATTTGGGCATGTCAATTAGTTTAATATCCTTTCCACACCCATCTTAGTTCCACATTATATATAAATTTATAGCCATATTTACTTAATGGAGAGAAAATTGGCTTAATTTGCCTAGGTGGATGGTTCTAATCTAATCAGTTTTATTAACTCTCAGCTTATTTCAATTTTTAGCATTTCTAACTTTGAAAGGGATTCAGATGCAAATGGCTCAATAAATTAGGAAATTCTTGTGGCAATGTGGCAAATCAAACTCCAAATGGTTCAATTTGGTTAATTGGGTGGTATTATGGTGATGGATTGGATTATTATATTATTTTTCATTCAGTTTGATGCTTTCATAGAGGAAAAAGTGGAGGAATTGGCTTATAGTACCAATGGCTTCAAATTTGGAAAATTGGGGTTTGAAACATTCTAGAATAAGTTTGATCTTGGTCATACAAGGAATGAAATGAAATGACTCACGCACGTAGAAATATAAAAATAAAAATAAAAAAACCATAGGAACATGGTGAAAACCCAACTTCTATTAAGCAATGAAATACCATAATACTATAGAACATAAATTCCTAGAACGGTGGTAGATATATCTAAACTGAGGGAGTTGGAGATTGTGTGCATTCACAAAATCTATTACAAGAGGTCAAAATAATGACCTTTTAACATAAATAAATAACCCTAAAGTTCTAAAACCCTAACCATAGGAGATGAAATTCCAAAATGTTTGTAAGCCCTAAGGTGCTTAGTTGGTACATCATCTTCCCATACAACATCCATTTGGAATGCATGGTAACTCATTAAGGACTACAACTTTTGATTAATGTCAGGGAAATTACATTGTGAACCATACCCCCCAACCCCCTACCCCCTCCCTTGAATTTAAAAAAAAAAACATCATTTAGGGTCTCAAAATGGCCTTGAAAGTTTGGAACCCAAAAATCATAGAAAACTACCAAGAAGATAGAGAGTTGTTGAGATAGCAGAAGAGGTGGGTGGCCATCAATATCCACCTAGATCATAGTTTGAGGTATTAAATAGCATTTTTCCTGGGGTAAAATTGTTTTGTTTAAGTGCAACACCCCCTAGCACTATTTTTCGCATAGATACCATTCCAATGATGGAAGAATCTCCTCTATCAGAATCCATACAAAAACGTTATGCCACCTAGAAGTTGATATTTTTATTTTGACCACCATGATTCAAGAGAAGCCACGTTAGACTCCATTATTCATGGAAAAGGCGTTAGACACATGACTATGATGAGTAATACTCTAAAAGAGTCAATATTGTAACTCTAGATAAGAGTTTAAGGAGTCAAACTTAACCACTAGTAGGCTATAAGGTTACGTTATATCTGGGTCATTACAAGGAAAAGGGGTTCCGTTCTACTTGAGTGGTTTTTTTTCAATATGTTAATAGAGCAGTTGAGAGTGGATAGAGAGAGAGAGAGAGAGAGAGAGAGAGAGAGAGAGAGAGAGAGAGAGAGTACAGATAGTTTGTGTACTATAGTACCCCACATGTCACATGTCTCATGCCTTTATACTTGCATCCATTTCCATTCAAGGAAAGAGAGAGTAGAGCAACCTCACCTTCCAACCAGATTTTGTCTCGTAAAGGTTTCCTAGATCATATATTATGTTCATTGTGGTTTGTGATTTTTATTTTGTTTTCTATATTTTCCATATTTTAGAAATCACATGCATAAGCATAACACAATAATTAATAGATACATAAATCTAAGGAAATATTAACCCTTATAGTGTAGATTTTGGATTTTCAAATATATTTTAGTAGATATGGTGTGATGAACTATCTAGTTGAATATTCATGATAGTTTACAAATCATATTGGTATCAAAGCCAATTTTCTTTGAGTATTTTTGGGAACTTGTAGGAGATCTAGATCAATTTAAGCATATATTCATAAAATCCCATCCACGGTCGAATAATCAATTAATATCCCTTGAAATCTAGTAAAGGATAGGTTCTCGAGATTGTAAGAATAGGTCACAAACATTATCCATAAGAGAAATCTCCTTAAGAAAGCTCTAGAAAACAATTTGGGAGTCATAGAAGATGAAGTTTCCAACTCAAAGGTCAAAATAGAGGGAAAACTAAGGGATTGGAAGAATCAGAGAGGGAATCAAATAAAGAACATGAAAAGGAATAATTTAGTTTGACTACCATGAAACATTCACTATCATTATTCAAAATGAAAGCAAAAGTCAACATCAAGCCATATCAAGGTGATATTATGATTTGAAGTTAAATCATTGGTTATAGTATTTAGTGATTATTCTAGTCTTGACCACATAGAGGAAGAACATAAAGTTTTGTTTGCTCAACTAGAATTAGATGGAAATGCCCTAACTTAGAAAGAAAGCTACACATAAACCATGAGTTTAGAGGGAGATCCTCCAATGACTAAGTGGGGGGATTTTAAACTCTCATAAAGTCATAGTTTTACCCTAATGGGTATGTAGAGGACAAGTGGATCCCATGGAATTACTTTAATCAGAGATAAGGGCATAATGTATAGGAGTTCATCACCAAAATTTAGAAATATAGCCCTAATTCTAGGTGTTTCATCAACGAACATAGATGTACTCCTCAAATATTTGGAGGGTCTACATAGCCATCCATAGAGGCAAGTGGTGTTGTTCAAACCCATAAAGGTGGACAAGGCTTGTGTGCAAGCGCAATACATGGAAAACATAGGCTAAAAGAAAGGGAAATCAAGTGGATCAATGAAGAAGGAGCACAAGGCATCTTACAAGAAGGGGAAGAATCAGTGGAAAAGGGTAAAGACAAAAATATAACAACCACAACACACTAATGCAAATATATCAACAACCACTATAACCACTTCAAATTTGATGATCATATAGAGGATAAGAGTTGGAAGTTGTATTTAGAGCTCAACCCAAAGAACTAAAAGAAAGATGCTAAGAAAAAAATATTGTGGCTACATATATGAGTAATTAGGTGGAAAGTAGCTCAGACATAGATGAGAATATTATTTGTACATCGGTTCAGAAGGAGGTGAATATGAGTAGCCTTTAGCAACAATAAGAGAAGAAAATTATCACACTCTTCCATATAAAGATACAAGTCAAGAAGACAAAAATTGATGTTCTATTCAACTCAAGATCCTAGGCAAAATTCATAGCAATATATCTATTCAAGAAATTGGGATTGAAGACTCATGACCATCCTAGCCCATATCCATTGGGGTGGGTCAACATAGAGGTAGAGATAAAGATGACCAAACAGTGTAGAATCAAATTTTATATTAGTGCTAATTCTATTGATGAAGTAGAGTTGGATGTAGTTCTACTTGATGTATGTGGAGTTGTGTTTGGGAGTACCTATATGTACGTGCATGATGCAAACTTCATGTGGAGGGATAACTAGTACTACCTCATCAAGAATGGAAAATCATTCATCATCAATGCACGTAAGGGAAAGTTAAAAATCTTGTTGATAAGTGCCAAACAAGCCAAAAAGTGGATATGTTCTAGCAAGAGGTATGTTTTCTTTTAAAGAGAAAATTAGTTTGGAAAAGACTCTATGAGAGCTAAATCATCCCTAGAGGGGTACATTAAGGATAAAAAACAACAAATATAATTTTTTTAATAGGCATATAGGGGCGTGTTACAAGAAACTAAAGGGCTACAAGAAACATTAGGATATACAAGCAGTCCGTTATAGAGGAAAATGAGGTGAAGAATAAGTTGCAACAACTACTAGAATAGGATCTCATTTGACCAGGTACCTCACCATGTGAGTTACCCATTCATCGTTGTGCCAAAGAAGGATGGGACTTGGAAGATGTGTATTAATTGCAAGGAGTTAAAAAAAATTACACTCAATTGAACAGGTGCCCCATGCCTGGGATATCCAATCTATTGGATCAGATGCAACAAGAAAAATACTTCACCAAGATAGGATTAAATTCAGGACATCACCAAGTTAGGATCAGAGAAGAAGGCATCTAGAAGATCACCTTCAACACCAAGCAAGGTTTGTATGAGTAGTTACTCATGTCATTTGACTTATGTAATGCACTGGCTATGTTGATGAGGCTAATGAATGAAATATTTTTCCCTTTTATACACTCAATTGTTATTGTCTATTAGGATGATATATTAATATAAAATTCTACCTAGGAAGACCACACCCCACATTTGATGCAAGTTGTAACATCCCCCAGTAAACCTCATGGAAAAGTACATAAGGTTCGAATTTTTTTACAGAATTTACCAACATGTAACTTTCTGAATTACTATTCCATATTCCTTCATTGACCATTTAGATAAAATCTTCATTGTTACATAGAGTAACTTAGTGAAATAATAGTAAGTTACATAGCGTAACATCCATTGTTATCACATTAACATAAACTTCATGTTGTGACCTTGCATCAATTCCATGATTCTTTTAAATCAGTTAGTTAATCACATACTTGATAACATAAACGTCACATCGTGCAAGGAATCAACATCATAAGAATGGAATAACAGGAAACCACATAATTAGACACCGATATGCCCTGGAAAGCCCATAGGGTGAAAACCAACAAGTGTTTTTTTTTATCAAATGCTCGTGAGGGTGTTCACCCTGTTACCACTTCGTAATTCCTCCAAGTTGAGGAGAGGAATCCAAAGGTAACCCCAAACCACTTAGAACTTGGAATATAGCTCTTACAACTTTAGAGAGGGCTCTCTCTATCCAAATGTTTAGTCACTTAGATCTTACGATAGGTATGATGCTCAGAGGGAAATAGATTTTAACAATTTGTTGGTAGGGTAGAGGGAAAACCATTGGGAAATACGGCCATATAAAGTTTATTCCTTTTCCAATGAGAGGATGAAGGGATGAGAGATCTTTTAACAAGGGAAATATAGGTAGTCATGCTAGTGCTTTCAATTTAATTCAATGTATAAAGGTGAGTAGAATAATGGTGGAAGTGACATATAGAGAATCAAACTATGGGATGAATTATAAATGTCATTTAAGAAGAACACATAAATTGTCTAGCAAACTATATCAGAGTACTTTTAAAGAGAATTCTGAGATAAATCCTTGTTTATCCAAACATGAAGACATAAATTCAAAGCATTTAAATGACAAGAGACAAACTTACAACATAAGAAAACAAATCACCATCAGGAGCTGACATAGGAATCCATGTAAAGTCACATGTTTGTCCTTTTCATTCACTGGAAAATATCAGAAAAATACAATGCACACAATGGTTCTTATTCTAAACCCTGAAAAACCCTTTGCTTCATCAATATTACATCATAAATAGATAAAAATCCATCATTTCCTACCTCTAGGAACCGAATTCCTTAAAATGATTTTTGTTCTACCTAATGCAATGAATATGAAACCTTTTTTTTAAAACTAGGAACTGTTTGACCAATGACTTTTCAAGCAAATTTAAATTATATAGAAAGTATAAATTTAGTTTCAAATTCCTTAGATGCCTCAAAATTTTAACCATGATCATAAAAATAAATTACATAAATTTTTGACATAGACCCCACGGTCAAAAGGTTGAATGTGTGGAAGCGCAGCGCCGACACTGCGCAACCTCCTAGTCCAACATAAATGTAGCACAAAAGCACAGCGAATTAATGGTTCATACAGCTTTGGTCACTCCATGAATTTATCAATGACTAATGCACGTGTGAAATGGTCTGAACACCATAAAATTTCCCTTTAGAAACCTTCTTTCATTATGCAAAGCTTCCAACTCTCAAAACTCCACCTACAACAAAAGTGCAACACCTGTATGAAAGCGCAGGGAAACCTGTTCTTCATGTTTTTGACTAGTAATGAGATCTATGAACAAGATACATAACCTGTTGATGATGTTGACAATCCTGATAACCCTTTTCAAGTCCCCACTCACCAAAAAGATGAAAAATTTTCTTATTCGCATCAAAACCCTAATGCTTTGCCATAATGCAAAATTATTGTGTGAGTTGCTCCTTTTTGAAAAATTTTCATAGTTTCTAGAGTCTGACTGATTGTGCTCCTAAAAAAACATGAAATGGAACATAACCTCTTTATCCAACCCCATTGAAACAACATACTTGGGAAAAAAACTAAGAAACCAAAACTGGTTTGTTTTACATGTTCCAATACTCAGACTTTGGTTGCTTCAACCAACAAATCCAGCTTACCTTTGTCCTTATATTGTATTTCATGCAACTATTTCTTGGCAACCCTTAACCCCCTCCTCAAAGTGAGGTTATGTCTACAGATGTTTTTGAGCTACTTATGCAAAGGAAGAGTCCTTTTCAGTATATACTTGGCATTTGACACCGATGGCTCACACATGTTCAAATGATCATAAATATTTTTCCTGACCCTTCCGTCCTACTTCTTAAGTTCAACAATTTCACTGTGGGATTTCTTCAAATGCATCATCAACTTGTTAAAAGTATGCTTCCCCTCATCTATCTCAACCTTCTTCTCTTCTTGTATTGATTTTTCCTCATGTATCTGCAATTTTCTTGCTGAAGACCTAGTGACTCTAGTTGATGGAACTTCTACCTCTTGAATGTCTTCTACCACTATCTTCTTCTTATCTTTAGACTTGGTGACAAATGGAGTTGCTTTTGTTACTAGTTCTGTTTTACCAATCTTAGGTGCCCTTTCTAAAATAGTCTTCTTCAGTTCCCTTTTATCATGTTGTAGTTGAGAAATAACCAAATGTGCCTTCTTTAGTTGCTCTTGCAGTTCGGAAATCTCCTTGTATTTATCATCATGAATGTTATCCTCTCATATGGTCTCTAAAGCTTAAAATGGTTGCTCAAGTGTTTGTTCTAAGGGCAGTTTCTTTACAGTAGCTCTAGTGAGTGGCTTCTTAGGAATCTCCACTACTTCAAGAGAAAATTGCAACCTTTTACGCTTCTTGTTCTCTGGTGGATTAATTGAAACTAATGTCCTTTTCACTGAACTTTCAACTAGTGATTGTATATCCCTTTCCATATATGATGGTGTGTCCTTCTTACTACAAGAGCTTTTTGGTAGGTCAGTTATCAACATTGATGAGTCTAAAAATTCTTTCCATGTTTGATTCCTCTTATTCAGTTCTTCTACCACCAAGAAATTGGTCAAAGAAAAATGGAAAAGACTGGGTTCCACTTGGATTTTCTTACCTTGCACTTTTTCTACCATCTTACTAAGGCTTCAGAACAAATAGAAGGGTAGATTCAAAGGGGTATTTCCTGTGAAGTGCATCAAAATCCTAAAATGATACTTATAGATCCTCTCAAATATTCCCTCACCAATAAAGTATCTTTGGATTACCTTCAAAAGTTTGTTGTAGGGTTCAAGAAGGTATTCTCTCGGTACAATGGCTCCATACCACTTTTTTTGTACTTTGGTTTCAAGAAATCATTGTAGTTGTCTATGTCAAGAGGCATGCCTTTGAACCACTACTCTCCTTGTAGAGTAATCTTTGTTGTAGCTAAGATGGTGACCTCTGACACCAGGAAATTGAGCTCTCCAATCTTAACATCCAACCCAGTGAAATTCAGAGCAAACTCCTTCGTGAGTTGTACAATATATCCCTGGATCTTCTCATAAATCTAATGCAACCAACTTGTTCAAATGCAACTCTGATTTTCAGGTCTGAGTTGATCAAGGTGAGGTCTTGACTTTCAAACCTAACAATGTCTCCTCCCTTGTGTTTCTTTCTATATGGGGTTGTCATGATTTCACAATAGAGATGAACTCTAGGGTTTCTTGAATGTTATTTCAGTGTATGCCAATTGAGCGCAGAAAATAGAATAGAAATTATGGAAATAGAGCTTTAGATGAGAGTTTTATGGCAATTTAGAATGAAAACCCTACATCGTAGACTAAGACAACAAAACTGATCTCTCAAACCAAAACAACAACCTTAAATGTTCTTTGCTCATATTGGGAAAATTAAAAACACAGGCGCAACGAGAAGTGCAATGCATGGAAGAAAAAGTGTTTATTAATCTTTGAGAGAAGTAACAACAAGATATGAGGTTTCAAACCACTTGGGAATGTATGGATTTTAGAATGAGTGGAAAACTAGGTTTGATGTTTGATGGAGCTGACAACACAAAACACAACGACTAAGGTGAAGCGCAGCGTATTCTCGAGGAAACGCAGCGAGATTAAAAATTTGAGTTTTGTAGGGTCTTTAATGCATTTTTCTCAACATATAGGGGAAATTTTAACAACATGCAAGACAAATGATTCAAGGAAATAAGGAAATGACACCTTGAATACGTGATTAATCACTGGCTTGAAAAACGTACAAACCGTATGTGAGCACAACGATTCCCCTGCAAACTTTCCATAGCGAACCCCAAGTAATTCCCAACAAGCTCTCAATGGAAAAATGAATGGATGTGTGGTATTTTTGGAATTTAAACAAGCCTTTGAACTCCCAAGATGGCTAAATATGTGTTTCAAGGGCAATGATTACAAATTTGAACCTCAATCATGAAAGTGAAGCTACTGTCAAAAGTGAAACACATCTCCTAACCATTGTACCAATGTGATATCGTGGCACAATGTTATTTGACACTCTAACTGACCATACTGACCCTACAAATTTATGCCAATGATAATAAGACAAGACACTATGACCTCGCTCATGAATTTTTCTGAGACATGACCCTAGACTCACTTAACTCAACTTCATAGGGAATTAATAAATATTTACATGATCTTTCACACACTTTGACATAATTACATCAATAATGAAATTTGTATTCTACACTAAGACCAATAGTTTGATATTTACAAGATCATAGGAAAACCTTTACAGATTTTCCAAAATAATTTGAAAAGACAAAACTTGTTTTTCTTACTACTCTCAATGTCTTGTAAGGGAGTCCATCCTTTAACCATTGTCATAAAATATTACAAGTAAATATCATTTAAATACAACATATCTAGCTAGAATCTATTACAATTATAATGATATCATTTACTCACAAATCCTCAATCTCGATGTCTTTTAGGCCTGGTTGTTTGCATCAATGGATCATCCTACAGTTGACATTCCTCAATATACTTGGATCATTAGTTCTTTACCTACCACAATGTTAAGCATAATCTAGCCTTTGCATCAGTCATCATCCTTCCGTTCCATTGTCATAAAAAAACTTTAATATCATGATTAGATAATCATCCAATAATCAATCTTCATTAGCATTTCTTCGACATCTATTCTTTTGCACATTTAAAACATAAATAAAATATCATGGCATGCCTTCTTTAACAATATTGTATATTCATTAATTAAAAGCATATAAGTGTTAAGCATGTATATAGATAAATACCACATTAACTATTATTCCCCTTGTGCAAGCACACATTCTTTTCCAAAGGAAAAACACTACAACTACCCATATTCTTTAAAACAATACTAACATCTTAACTTGATCTTCGTGCATATATAAATGTTTTCAAAAGAAACTAGCCCTCAGTTATTTCTTTGTATATGAAAATATGTATTCTCTTCCAAAAGGACAAATACAATAGATAATATTCTTATGCATGTGAATGCATGTTCTATTCCAAAAGAGAATTGATGTAATAGATACTATTCTTGTGCATGCAACTGCATGTTATTTCCAACATCCTCTTTTCCAAAGGAGAGATATTCTCAATAGCCATTGTACATGAAAAACACATGCTCTAATGTAAAATAAAGCTAGCATAATAGTTACTATTTTTTGCATGAAAATACTAGTTCTTTCCAAAATAAATTAACATGATAGTTGTTCTACTTGCATGCAAAACACATGTTTCTTTCCAAAGGAAGTTAACTAAATCTTGCATGCTAAAACACATTTCTTTTTCAAGGAATCAAGTTCATAGAAACCACTCCTTCATGAATGCAAACACACTTCTCTCTTTTCAAGATAGTAGCAAAATAAACACATATTCCTTCTAAGACAAATTAATAGGATCGCTATTATTTTGTGTATCTCACACATTGTTTTCCCAAAACTTATCTATATAATTGTTATTTTTGTGCATTTAAGCACACGTTATTCCTTCCAAGAAAATAATAAAAATAATCATATATTCTTTTTCAGAAATCTACCTCAATAATTGTTATATCCATGCAAATACATAAACTTTTTCCAAATAAAGCTAAAACAATAGGTATTCATTCTCAGCATGCAAATATATATTTCCTTTTCCAAGAAATTATACTTTTACTATGCAGAGATATATATGTTCTTCCTAAGAAATTATTCTTTTTACTAAATATCAAATAATTATATATATATATAATATATATATATATATATATATATATATATATTTCTTTCCCAAAAATTATTCTTTTATGGTGTCATGCTAATATATATATTTTTTTTCTTTTCAAGAAAATTAGCATAATAACATTCTTTATCTGCACGCAAAAACATATTTTCTTTTCCAAGAATGCTAATATGGGTTCTTATCACTATATGCACAAGATTTCATGAATTCTTTTTCAAGGGGAACTCATTACCTTACCTTCAAACCCATGAAAAATTTGCAAGAATTAAACTACTTAACATTTCTTCGTTCCCAAGAACTCATGACAATATTTTTAAGAATTAAATTAATTAAGCCACCTACCTCTAGTACATCATGATGTCTTATTTTGCATACCATGGATGAACGAAGGATGATTTCCTCTATCTCTAAGTCATGAAGATGCAGCAGCATGGAGCCCTTTCATCTGTGACTTCATCCAAATCTAGGTCGGCCATGGGTATGATCTTAATTGCATTCTTCAGGATGGAATTTGTTCCACACATTGTCCAATATGCCACATATTTGAAAACCTTCGAGACAAGTGCTAGTTTGCAACGATGCGTGAAACATGTGGAGGAAAATGGAAGAGTTACATCTCTTTGGCAACTCTTCGAGACTTGGAAACCTTAGGTTTGCATTCAGAGAAGGAGCACAATAGACTATGTCAAACACTTACCAGAGTTGATAATTTTAAGAATCGCTTGCTCTGGTGCATTCCATCATCATTTCTGGAATAGGTGAGTGCTCAACAAAACTTCCCCACTAGAATATAAATTGTCTTCACTCATTGATAACTTTAGTTCCATAATATCCAACTCATTCTATATTGATTTTATATTTTCATCATGTTGTTTCATGAAACTATGAGTTGCTCGCAATTCGTGATATCCATGGAGAACATTACATTGTTGATACCTAAAAAAACTCCTCAAATTTCTTGGTTGGTGACCTTTAAATGGAGAGAAACATTCAGTGAAAAATACCATACTCTCATGATTCCCAAAGCCAATCAAATGGAAGGAGCCCCCATCAAATTTCCAAACCCTCTGTCTTTGACAAGATTCGAATGGAATATTTTTAAGTGGTTTCATAACAACTTCTTGATTTGTAACGATCTGAAGTAAATTTAAAATAAATCTTATTATTTTTATTAATGCCAAAGGGTTCCCCAACTTATGACAATCACATCCCTCATTCCCAGAACATAGATCCATGGAAATTAAGATGTGGTTACAAAAATCCATTTATCTTTTAACCAATTCTTGATGGAAATGGTTACATTAATAATAAACAAATAATATTTATTTTATGAATACCACGTGTAATTACATGGTTCTAGGTATGTTACGTACTCCCCCCCTTAAAGTGAACATCACCCTTGGTGTTCATCTCTTGATGGAATTTTAACTTTTACTCATGATATAATAATCTAAACAACCAAAAGAAAATCCTTCTCCTTCAAAAGGAAGGATTTTATTTCTAGGAATTACCATTAGACAAAACAATAATATTTTATCAATAGTCATGAGAATTTATATCCACAAAAATATGCAAATTCTACTTGTCCATCACTTAGCCATTAGTCAATTTCATAGAAACAATAACAAAGTATTTATACTGACTTACTATCACTTACCAATTACTCCAGGAAATCATGGTCAATTTGAGCAAAAAAATTAATTATAGGTGGTTTCACAACCTCCATGGCAAGCACCATGTAATGTGTGATCAACAAATCCAACATAATCACATTAGTCACAAAATTTTCAATCAAATGAAATACTTTTAACTATTTTTTAATGCAACGCTAGGTTATATTTTAATCACAGTACTTCCACAAGTACTCATAGAAAACCTAGCTCTCTAATCATCGAATTGATCAAAAACTGCAACAAGTGCGTACTGTCACTTAGCCCCTGCTAAGACATTCACCAGATTAGTAATACAATAAAGGAAATTACACTTCCAGTAATTCCTTTCCATGTAATAGGTTACTTTCCTATCAATATGTACATAAAATTCTTACACAATCATATAGAAAATTATTTTTTAACACAACACATAATTGATTAGTTAATGTGTTCTTTTATGAGAACCACAGTGGCAAAAGAATGCTCCTCCCAACCAATGGGAATTACTTTCCACAACTAAAATTGAGCCATTTTCACATCCAGATAGTGCTCTGACATAGACCATACCAATTCCAACATAGGATTCCCCTCAACAGCGTCTTTCCTATTCCTTCGACAACATCTTGTCCTCAGGAATTTAGAGCTCAACAACACTCTTTGGGCCTCCTCCAACAAGCTCCAAACTCAGGGTTTCCTCATGTTTTCTCACCTGTTCACCATCTTGGCCAACACTTTTCTCTTACTTATATCATCTACCTCTAGGGAGAGGAAATTCGGGCAGGCAACCATTGTCATCCTAAGGCCTCCTAGCCTTTCACAGTTGTCCCATAACTGTTTGGCATGTGAAATCCTCTTTTAACACATTTTTCCCACTGTAATTTACATATTAACATTAAAGAAAAATCCAAATTTACGTACATCATACATTCATACTTGACCCTCAACATGGATCCCACAGTATTTAAAAGTAAATTTGATAGGAAAACATAACAGACATTTCATATCATACATGTGGTATTCATTTCAACATAACCATCATGCAATTTAGAAAAACATTACCATATTTGTATATCATAACATTATACTTTCTCATTTGCAGTTGCAAATCACATTGCAACGTTTTACCTTTCACATCTCCTTATGTACCATGTTGTCATTAAGCTACCCCTACCTAATCACATCAGCAACATTAATCACAATTTTTTTGAATATAATCATACCTTCTACAAAATATTTTTATGCAAAAAACGTTTTTCAAATATATTCAAGATGCACTTCACTTTCACATGCATCCATGCTCTCAATATTTCAACATGTATAAAGGTATTGATTCTATTTTTTCATAAACCACTTTCATGCATTAAAGGTAAGCATAACAAATATAATACATTTTCCAGATGCTACATCCAAGGAACTTTAAAACAATGTTTTTCATAAAGTTATTTTTCCAAAACATCAATTAATGGAAGAAAACTTTACTCGTTTACATTCCCATAGTTCTAAATCATGACATTTTCATTTATGCCTATGAATTTAATCAAGAGTCATTAAATAATACTAGCTAACATTACCATCGAAGCATCAACTCGTAGAGTTCTGAAGTTTTGAACAAACAATGTAATCAATCACATATGATGACCACTAGTTATATCATTGATAGAACCATCAAATCAATTACTTGAATGACATTATTATATCATGACCTGAGTTCTTTGTAATCTTCAAGAACTTACAATCATAGCTATTCATTTCTAAACAAGTATCTACTTTCACAATGCAATATTGTTATGCATAAAAGCCTATGCAAGACTTTTTCATATAAAACAGTTGTTTACCATTGATGTATATATGTTAATAAAAATTAGGGTAACAATCCAAACAACCCCCAAATTCCACAGTGTATTGTTACCAACGAACCAACAACATAAAGTAAACTACCACAATCACTTGTTTACAACTTGCAATAAGATTTAATCAAAATTTATTTATGCATACAAGTTTAATAGTTAACCATGCAAAATAATCAATGTTTCCAACCATCTCAATTCAATTAGAATCCATGACAAGACTCAATCAGCGACTAGTCATTACAATCATTATTTATCTTTATCATCTGAAGGGGTTCTTTCAATGTCTTTTAAAACATTCTATTGTCCTCTTCAAGGAAAACCCCTACCTTTTCTACATTCATTCGTTCACACAAAACATTATATGCATTCATTCTTTATAAGTAGTGCACTGTAACTTTAGTCATGTTCTTTAAGTGCACATTAATCATTATAGTAATAGTATGCATGCAAAGGTCAGTAGTTAATCCTCACTATCATTAGTGAGTGCTCAAGATTTTTTCATTTTCTTTTATCCACATAAAGATTCAAATATCATGAGCACGGTTTTAAAGAAGACTTTAATATGTACTACTCTTCAATGAGGTTATAAACATGCATCATGTATCTCATGTCAAATGTAATCTACTACAAATTTAGTTAGAATCATACATGAGTTGATGTCCACTAACATCATAACACTACTTCCTTTCTGCTTATTGATTCCCAAAAGGTGCCAATGTTGCAACCTTTTCCTTTGACACCACTTGTAACATCCCTCGATAAACCTCGAGGAAAAGTACATAAGATTAGAAAAAAATTACAGAATTTACTAACATGTAAATTTCTAAATTAGTATTCCATATTCCTTCTTTGACTATTTGATAAAATCTTCATTATTACATAGCGTAACTTTAGCAAAGGAATAGTAAGTTACATATTGTAACTTCCACTGTTAGCACATTAACATAAACTTCATGTTGTAACCTTGCATCAATTCCATGATTATTTTAACTCAGTTAGTTAATCACATACTTGATAACATAAATGTTACATCAGACAAGGAATCAACATCATAAGAATGCCACAACAAGCAACCACATCATTAGAAACTGATATACTCTGGAAGCCTCGTATGTCTTTGTGGCATGACTATTACCATCAATGGATCATCCTGTAGCTGACATTCCTCAATCTTCTTAGACCATTAGTTCTTTACCTACCACAATTTTAAGCATAATCTAGCCTTTTCATAAGTCACCATCCTTCCCTACCATTATTTTCGTCAGCAAACTTTGATATCATGATTACATACTCATCCAATACTCAATTTGGTTCAACATATATTCTTGTGCACATATAAAACATAAACAAAATATCATAACATGCCTTCTTTAACAACACTGCACATGCATTAATTAAAAGCATATAATTGTAAAGCATGTCTATAGATAAATACCACATTAAATAGTATTCCCCTCACACAAGTACACATTATTTTCCAAAGGAAAAAAACTACAATTATCCATATTATTTTAAAGAATACTAACATCTTAACTTGATCATTGTGCATATATAAACCTATTCAAAAGAAACTAACCCTCACCTATTTCGTTGTATATGCAAATATTTATTCTCTTCCAAAAGAACTAATAGAATATATAGTATTCTTACGCATGTGAATGCATGTTATATTCCAAAAGAGAACTAATGTAATAGATACTAGTCTTGTGCATGCAACCGCACATTGTTTCCAACATTCTCTTTTCCAAAGGAGAGTTATTAGCAATAGCTATTGTACATGAAAAACACTTGCTCTAATCCAAAATAAAGCTAGTATAATAGTTATTATTTCTTGCATGCGACTACTTGTCCTTTACAAAATAAATTAACATGGTAGCTATTCTACTTCCATGCAAAATACATCTTCTTTCCAAAGCAAACTAACTAAATATTGCACCCTAAAACATATTTCATTTTCAAGGAATCAAGTGCATAGCATCCACTCTTTCATGCATGAAAACACACTTCTCTCTTTTCAAGATAGTAGCAAAATAAACACATATTCCTTCTAAGAGAAATTAACATGGTGGATATTGTTTTGTGCATCTCACACATATTATTTTCCCATAACTTAGCCATATAACTATTATTTATGTGCATTTAAGCATATGTTCTTCTTTTCAAGAAACTAATAAAAATAATCATATATTCTTTTTAATAAATCTAGCTTAATAATTGTTCTATCCATGCAAATACATAGACTTTTTCCAAAGAAAGCTAACACAACAGTTGTTCATTCTCTGCATGCAAATATATATTTCCTTTTCCAAGAAATTATACTTTTTAACTATATATAATATAATATATATTATATATATATATATATATATAATATTCAAGAAATTGTTCTTTTAACTACATGCAAATATATATATTTCATTTTTCCCATAAATTATTATTTTTTATGTTCATGCTAATATATATATATATATATATATATATATATATATATATATATATCTTATCATATATATATCACAAGATAAATTAATATAATAACATTATTTATCTACATGCAAAAACATATTTTTTTTCCAAGAAAATTAACATGGGTTCATAGCTCTATTTGCACAAAATTTTATGAATTCTTTTACAAGAGGAACTTATTAAGTTACCTTCAAACCCATTTAAAATTTGCAAGAATTAAACTACTTAACATTTTTTCATTCCCACGAACTCATGAAAATCTTTTCAAGAATTAAATTAATTAAGTCACATACCTCTAGTATGCCATGACATATTATTATGTATAGCATGGATGAATGGAGGATGATTTCCTCTATCTCTAAGCCACGAAGATGTAGCAGCATGGAGCCCTTCCATCTGTGACTTCATCCAAATCTAGGCCATCCATGGGTATGATCTTATCGCATTCTTCAAGAAGGAATTTGTTCCACGCATCATCCAATATGCCACTGATTTGATAACCTTTGTGACAAGTTCTAGTTTGGAACGTTGTGTTGAATAGTGTGGAGGAAAAAGGTAGAGTTACATCTCTCTAGAAACTCCATCGGACCTGCAAACCCTAGGTTTGCATTCAGAGAAGGAGCACAGGAGATTGTGTCAAACACTGATCAGAGTTGATAATTTTAGGAATCACTTGCTCTGATATGTTCCATCGCCATTTCTATAATAGCTTAGCACTCAACAGAACTTCCCCACTAGAATCTGAAATATCTTCACTTGTTGAGAACTTTAGTTCTATAACAACCAACTCATTCTATATCAATTTGATATTCACATCATTTTGTTGCGGGGAAATTTGAGTTGCTCGCAATACGTGATATCCATGGTGAGCATTATGTTGCTATTGACTAAAAAACCCTCAAATTTTATGTTTAGTGACATTTAAAATGAAGAGAAACCTTAAGTGAAAAAAAACCATACTCTCATGACTCCCAAATCCAATCAAATGGAAGGAGATCATGTCGAATTTACAAACCCTTTTTCTTTGAAAATATCCGAAAGGAATATTTTTAAGTGGTTACATAACAACTTCTTGATTTGTAACCATCTAAAGTAAATTTCTTATTATTTTTATTAATGCTAAAGGGTTCCCCAATTTATGACAATCGCATCCCTCATTCTTAGAACATAGATCCATGGCAATGAAGAGGTGGTTACCAAAAATCCATTTATATTTTTACTCATTCTTGATGGAAATGGTTACATTTATAATAAACTAATAATATATCTTTTATGAATATCACATGTAATTACATGGTTCTAGGGATGTTGCACAAGTGCTAGAGACATTGAATAAGAACCAAGTGTAGACGAATCTCAAGAAGTGTGAGTTTGCATAACAATATTTTATGTATTTTGTATGTGTGATAGGTGCAGGAGAGCTCAAGATAGATCCTACCAAGATGGAGGTCATCTTGAAGTGGCTAGTGCCTACTAATGTTTCTTAGGTTAGGTGTTTCGTCGGGGCAGCACAATGCCTAAGGAAATTCTTAAACTAATTTTTAAATGTAGCAGCACCACTCCATGCCATAACAACGAGTGGCAAGATTTCTAGTGCAGAAAGGGTGAGGAAATGACCTTTGAGGAGTTAAATAATAACATCATTCAAGCGCTAGTTTTGGCATGACCAAACTTGCAACAACCCTTCAAAGTCAAGACAATACAAGTGGGTAGGCTATGGGAGCAATCTTGATGTAGGGAGGAAGACATGTATACTACCATTCTAAAGTATTTCATGGGGAAATTTTCCACTACACTACATATGAAAAGGAGTTGTATGCCCTATTTAAAGCTATGAATATGTGGAAACACCATATGATGGTAAAGGATACAATAATCCACATAGATCCCTAGCCACTATCAGTACTCGCAATTCTAGAGTAAGCCACAACAAACCAACCATTACAAGAGGATGGAGTTTTTATAGCAATTTCATTTAGTGATCAAGTTTAAGAATGGAAACACAAACAAGTTGGTCTACATGCTTTCAATCTCAACCACATCAAAGGTCACAACTTTGGGAACTTTTATCCACATGGATCATTTTCCCCCATGATTCATACAAAATGGCATATACAAATGATGAGGACTTCAAGGAGGTGTTTCAGTAGTTGCAAATCCAAACTCATGTGTATGATGGTGACAACACAATGGACTACCATCTCCAGAATGGGTTGCTCTATAGGTTAGATAAGTTTTATGTTATAAGGTGAGTGACTATAGTTGGTCAGAGAGGCTCACACCTCCAAGGTTATAGGGAATTTTTGGGTAGGTGGTGGGCTCTAGTATTGTAGAAATAATGCTGCAACTCCTGGGACTCCCTTCTTTACTTTTATCAACCTGGTAGTTCGTAACAAACTTGGAAGCGACGGTGCTGTATGCACAAGTACTAGCTCTTGTCGCAGGCTGTCACTTGATCAGCTGGCACAAGTCCGTTAGGAGATTAAGCCAACTTCTATGAGCTCTTAGAAGAATCTTTTAACTATGATGGATGAAATCTAACTCAAAGGAGGTTAGTCTACTTGCATAAAGAAACCAAACGCTGAAAGGAAATACAAACCCTAGTTTTACCGATTAACCCTACTGGTGCAAGAAAAGAGATGAAAGTAGTGGGAATGAATGCCATTGACTTTTTGAATGGTGAAATGCATGTGACTAAGCTACTTCTACAGTAAAATCTAGAAAAAACATCTTTTTGTATTTTTGGGTAAGTTGGCAGAATTATTATGCATGTGTTTTAAGTGTTTTTGGTTGTGCAGAGGTTGATTGGTGAAAGGAAATTGCATACGCACTTGCAGGAGGTTGGGAAGGTGAGAAGAGGGCCTAAGGGGTCCCTAGCACCCTTCTAGAGAGCTTCACAGTGTTCGGATCTCAAGAAACCGCTTTCGTGAGCTTTTACAGGAAGTCTGCAGGGGTTCTACAGGATGTTCTGAAAGGGGATTTTGGAGGGTTGATGGTGGAAGAAAGGTAGAGAATTGGAAATGGAGGTTGGATAAGGATGTTGAGGGGTCTAGGACTGGGTGAATGAGGCTAAGGAGTGATTAAGGTGATTGGATCTGTTCAAGGATGGAGGGAGCAATGATGCACAAGAATGTAGAAATTATGGCAAAGTGGGAAAATGTGCAAATGAAGGGAAGGAATCTTGGGATTAGGGGTTGGAGTAGGTTGTGTGATGGAGGAAGGGTAGGCAGGGAGGTGTCATAGGTGTTCTGCACACTATTTTCCAAAAATGATCAACAAAGACTAGGAAAACCAAAGATCTAGCTATTTTGACCTAATTTGACCTAAAAACCAGAAATCATGATGGACAGAAGTTTATTGGCAGAAAATCATGTAAGACCACTATGAAAACTAAGCAAGAATGGATCTAAGCATGCAATCACGACTGGTACCAACTTTTGCCACTAAGAATCTAACACTAGAAATTGCATGAAGAAGCAAGAACAGTGTTTTTATGGCAGCAAGAACACCTTGGTCTCAGCTCATGGTCCTAAGGAGGGAGAGGTGAGATCAAGGGTTGCTTGATGGCCCTTTTCGAAGATATTTTCTATTACCAACCTATTAAATCGACCTGAAACATGAACAACTATTTCAATCATCAAAAATGGAATAAGGAACCAAGCAAGATTGTAATCTACTAGCAGAAATTATTCTATCAATACAACAAAAACATATAACAGTACATAGAGGAGGTCCTGGCACTTGGGTTGGGCCCAACCCCAAGAGCTACAAGCTCCTAAGAAGAAGCTCAGAGCTGAAGCAAAATGAAATTGATCTCCATTATTCAAAAAATAACCATGTCACAAAAATGTTTACAGCAAAAGCTCCAAAATGAGCTGAAAAACAGAGCAGCACTAGAGTGAAAAATACAAATGTTCCAAAAGTAACCTACGAAGGCTGGAAGCCTTCCTATTTATGCACTACAAGGGCCTCCAATAGCCCTCCTTAACTCAAGGGGCTCGACTGCTCAAACTGCAAGTAATTAGTCACTTTACAAAAAGCTGCTCGGCTGCCCTTGGGAATCATCTTTGGTGGCCTGCTGAACTCCGAGCTGATGGTGGAGAATTCGAGGAAGGGGCCATTTAGTTCAGGAGGCACCCTTCCTATGAATCCTCACCCTTCTTCCCTCGTGTTTGGCTGTCAACTGGCTCATAAATGCTTGACCTTGGTCCAAAAGTTGTCCAAAAAACGGCAATAACCACATATTAGACTTCATGGTCAAGTGACTATTCTCATTCATTCAATTAACATAAATATACTCAAAAGCATGCATAAACTATGAAGAATGGTGGATTAATGGAGAAAAATTAGGCAAAATGAGCCCAATAAGTTACCCATTTTTGGGGTTCATCATCACCCCCCTGCTAAATGGGTTGCTCATCCTCTGAGAAACTAATCCAGCTCATCATCTTTGATTGCTTTGACTACCTCTCTCACATCCCAGGCTTCCGAGGTGATGTCTTCCTCTTGGTCATGAAATCCTACTTTTCTTTCTACTTCCTCCCACTACCTGTGTTCCTCTTCTTCTTTGACTCCTTTCTGCAGTCCTAAAAGCAAGGGAGGACTAAACTTTATGCTGATCCAGTTGGCCTACAGATTTTGCATTGACTGTTTATAGAGGGGTACTCTTGCCAAGGCCTCCCTTATCCTTGTTGGGGAGTGGTATTCTCTTATTTTCAGACTGTGGGACAATGTGTTCCACCTCTTTGTGCAAGCATGAATGCAGTTGTCCCCCAACAATCTTTCCATGTCCTCAAAATGAGCAATGGCTTGAGCTTGTCGTTCAATGTAATCTGGTAGAACCTGAGGGTTATTGGCCAGGCACTGGTGGGCATATATTAAGGCTAAGGGATCCTCTGGCTCTGCTCTGATCATGAGTGGCTCACTTAGCTCCCTGTTCATGAAATTTCGAATCGCTGCTGCCCTTTTTTCCTCATGATTTAACCAAGAGGCCATGGCCATAAGTTGCACACCTCCCACTGCAGCGTTGGGGTCCCACAGATTCATGTTAGGAATGGCCAAGTTGTGTAAATAGAATTCTGATAATTTGGCCTTATCCTCTGTTGAGCTACTGTCACACAAAGCCATGAATTGATGGTAATTTTGAAATGGAATGGTGCCCCTTCGGGCCAAGGTGTTAATCTGGAGTTGCAACCATTGATCTTTAAGATATAAGGCATATGACTTGGCAGGTTGCCTACACTGCAAGGCCTCCACTGCCCAGCTGGCCATGCAGGCCAGTTGGGCTTCCTTCTCTTTGTGGAGCACTGGAAAGGTATGCTTTTGACAAACAATTTAGTGGCTTTTCAGTAACATTTGTAACCTTTTCTGCATCATGAACTCAAAGAAATAAAGAATTATAATAAAACGTGTAAGAATTAACATGGGAAGCTTAATCATTGATAATTGTCATTTTTCTATGCAGGGAAAGGTGGAAACGAAGAGCTGTCGTTCAAAAGGGAAAGACATAGGAGGAATAACTGTTGTCCCTCTAGAAGGGAACCAGATGCAAATGAGATCGAGCAGATCAAAGCAGAATAACCCAGGAAAGGAAGAAGGGATACCAATTCGGCGAAAAAGGGAAATAAAAGTAAAGGATTAACAGCTTGGCGAATCCCTCAAGATCTTTGATCCTGAGGGATCGCTGTTTTACTTATCTTTGTTACCTAGATATCCCCGCCGTTACTTTTATAAAAAGGAACAGCATCGTTAAGCAAAGGGACTTTTTTTGTAACTTTCAGTTTCGGACTAAACTTTGATCATCGAGTCTCACTGAGACCTGGTTTACTGTACATTTGTTGATGCGTTAATATAAAAGACTTGGTGTTTATTTCATCTTTGCGTCTGGAGTAATCTAAGGTGGTGTACCATTGGAAGCTAAGGGCCCGGGTCCGAAGGACACTTGCTTTTGTATCATTATAACTTGATTTCTGTGTGGTTTGCTTATCTTTATTACTCGGTAATCTGATATACCTTCATGTGCTATTCTATGCTCTGCTACGATTAATGCATTAATGGTTTTTTCAGGAAATCTGTGTAATGACTTTGCATTGTATGATTGAATCTTTTCAGAGTTGATCGCATGTATTTAGTCTAAACCAGCTATTTCTGTTACAGAGCATCTGTACTGAATATTACTGTTATTGGATTCATTTGAAATCTCGATTATTGGAATCCGAAAGTGATGTTATTCTATTTGGAAACATAGTCGTATTATCATTAATTGTCAGATTACTATATTAATGTGAGGTGTGCATATATGGTCGATTACTGTTGTTCCATAATTCATCAATGAGTGTTGTTCCATAAAGTACATTCCATCCAGTTTGCCTTAAGAAAGAAAATTGTTATTTCATCGCAGAGTGTGAGTTTGGTTCACTAGAGCAAGTTTGGTTCTGACTCGCGAGACTTAGTTCTTTTGATTGCTGTTCCATTTGTTGTCGTTTTCTTTTGATTGCTGTTCCATTTGTTGTCGTTCCATTTTAGACTTGCTGTTCCATTTCCTATTTGTTGTTCCATTTTACTTTCTGTCGTTCCATTTACTTGCATTCGCTGCTTTGGTGTGAGAGAAGGTCTAAGGTTGTAGTGAGCCTCAGCAGTCGCTGCCTAGCTCCCAGACCTATGGTCCATGCTCTAATTTCCTTTCCATCAGTTTCTAGAGGGATGGGTTATCGCTTCCGTACCCTTGACTGATAAGCTGTCTTGTGTGATTCTATCCTTTTGGAGTAATTTAGCATCTGTTTACTCTTGTATTTTCTGAACGCTATACTACTAAGCATTACTTGGATGAATAGCCTCAGATTGAGTTACTCTTTGCAATAACAAAACGTTCCCGGATTGACTTATTAATGTGGGATAATTAGAGGTGAAAGAAACCCTAGTTACAGCTCTACATTTTGGCGCCGTTGTCGGGGAAAGAGTATAGCCATTTGTCCTTTACAGAGTAGTGCGCAAATCTGCTAGGGGAGAGTTGGACTTAAAAACGGAAGGTAAGAACCTGCGTACGGAGCATGTAAAAGCCCTGCTCCACCGTCCGCTCTCCTGGAAGAATTGCTGGTTGAATAGGATTTAGTAGTTTATTAGAGTGCATGACTAAGCAGAAAAAGCTAGAAAGGAATATCAAACCTCCATCCAAACCCGAAAAAGCCAAAGGGTCGGTGACCCTTGGCCGAACAACCTTCATAGACGAAATCTATAAGAAAACTAAATCTCAGCCATCAGTAGGCCCCAGAAAGATAAATTCTAAACAGCCTACTAGCTCCCTTCAGGCCACAGCATCACCATCTAAAGCCTTTGCTGAGGTGCATAGTCAGACTGATGAACAGGACTTTCAAGAAATTGAAAATTCTATTCCAGAACGACTGCAGGAAGGGAATCTAAGCAATATTTGTGAAGGAGAAGGGGAAACAGGGGAAGTAGGAGAGCCAAGGTCTCCTCCTAGGATAATCCAGCCGTTAAATAGCCCAGATAAGGGGAGTGCGGTAAAAATTATTATTGAAGACATCCCATTTCCTCAGATAGAAATTCCAGATAGGGGAAGTGCTATTAAAACAATCCCTGTCAAGGCCGTTCCTTCTCAGCCTAGGAATACCCTCCTAGAAATCCCTAAAGGTTATTGGCATATATTCGATCCCATGGCGTAGAATCATCCAAATACTCAAACTTCTACATTGCAATATCCTATAGTGGATTCCGCAGCAAATGTGCCCATGAAACCAATCCCTCTTCAACACATTCCTACATTTCATGGACTTACATCAGAGGACCCCGATGCATTCTTATTTGAATTTGATGTGCTATGCAGGGGATATGATTACACCATTGACCCCCAAAAATTAAAATTGTTCCCCTCCACTTTGAAAGGGGCGGCTTTAAGATGGTTTATGGGTTTAGGTGGTGGAGTCATAAATAACTGGGAACAAATGAAAGAATCTTTTCTAAAGAAATATCAGGATTATTGTAGGTCTAGAGAATTAAAAGATGAAATATTCCAAATGACAGCTAGACCAAATGAAACATTAGAGGAATACGTAGAACGTTTTCAGTATAATTTACAAACATCTCCCTATGCATCACTACCTCTGCCTGATAATGTGTTAAAAACCGCATTAATCAGAGGCATGAAGGAACAGTGGATTGAAACATTAAATATCATAGGAAAAGGGGATATTTATCAAGAGAATTTTGCTGACATCATTGATTTATGTATCAGGAGTTCGAGAGGCAGCACAAGGATAAAACCAGCAGAATATGATCGGTTTGTCAAAGATAACAAAATATCAACAGAAGAAGTAACACGTGTAGAACTTGGAAATTTATTAGAAAATTTTAAAACTGATATTCTGGGGACATTAACTACACAACTTGATATTGTGCAGGCTAAACAGAAGCAGATGGAGGCGGAACAAAATCTAGCGATTTTCTGCCCCCGATGTAGAAGAAAACATAGCCACAAGGAATGTTCACTGGATGCAGTTCAAACATGTGCTATCTGTACAAAAGATCACCTTACTGAGAGCTGCCCCTCACTTCCTGGATTGAAGGTAGTATATAAGGAAGCGGAAGAAGAGCTAGAATTAGCATACTTCATTAACCAGCGTCGCCAATGGTACCCAAGGCAATCTGGTATGTTTTCAGACCCAACTTCTTCTTTCCAGCCTCTGCAGTATAATGCTCAGCAATATAGTATGTGGCAAAACCAATCTCAACCCCCATTTCCAAACTGGTCATCACAGCCGTTTCCTTCTCCAAATCCGTGGATGAATCAGACAAGCCAATTCGGCTGGCCGAATTTTCCTTACGCCCCACCATATTGGCAGAATAACTCATATCCTCCACAATGG
>APFE031522465.1:194289-294977 GCA_000404065.3 Pinus taeda | reverse complement strand
TTCAAATACTTTTGCTTATCCCCACCCCCACTACTCAAACAGAGGTACGCAGCTTTCTTGGATTTTCTGGGTATTATAGACGATTTATAGAACATTATTCACACATTGCTGCACCTCTATATGCACTAACTGGTAATGTTAATTTCTTGTGGACAGAAAAATGCGACCGTGCTTTCAAGGAATTAAAGAAGCTTGTATCAACAGCTCCAGTCCTTCGAGGACCAAACTGGAATTTACCATTCCAAATCTCATCTGATGCCTCAGATACAGCAATCGGTGCAGTCCTTGGGCAGGAAGAGGATAAAAAACCATATGCTATCTACTATATCAGCAAAAATTTATCCTCTGCTGAATTAAATTACACTGTCACTGAAAAAGAATTCCTGGTTGTAATACATGTTGTTAATAAGTTTAGACATTATATCATAGGCTATCTCGTTATGTTATATACAGATCATTCTGCTATCAAATATTTAGCAAATAAGCCTATTACAAATGCTAGAATAACTAGACGGTTGATCTTATTGCAGGAGTTCGATATCAAAATCAAGGATCGACCTAACAAGGAAAACCCTGTAGCCGATTTTCTCTCACGAATACCAAAATCAATTGAAGCAGCAGCAGTGGAAGATCAATTTCCTGATGAGCACCTATTCGTTGTTGTTGTTCAAACACCCTGGTATGCTGATGTTGCCAATTACCTTGCAGTAGGTAAGCTACCAAAACACTTAACCCCTAATGAACGTAAGCAGATTGTTCAGAAGAGTACTCAATTTTCGTGGATTGGGGGCTATTTGTTCCACACAGGGGTAGACATGCAAATTAGGAGATGTATTCGAGAAGATGAAATTTTTGACATCTTAAAAGCCTGTCATGACGGACCATGTGGGGGACACTTTGCAGAAAAAAGAACAGCACATAAAGTATTGCAGACAGGATACTATTGGCCTACAATTTTCAAAGATGCGAAGAAATTTGTCTAAGCATGTGACAGCTGCCAGCGAGCAGGACGACCTGGTCAAGCAGACGAAATTCCTCTGAGGCCACAATTAGTCATTGAGCCATTTGAACGATGGGCTCTTGATTTCGTTGGACCCATCAACCCATCATCAAATCAGAGAACATATATCTTGGTGGCGACAGACTATGTCACCAAATGGGTCGAGGCCGAAGCGTTACCTAGAGCTATAGAAGATTCTATAATACAGTTCCTGTTCCATTTGTTTGTACATTATGGACTTCTGAGAGAAATAATTACAGATGGAGGACCACAATTTGCTGGAAACAAATTAGCTGCGACACTTAACAATTATCACGTCCAGCATAAAATTACTACCCCATATCACCCACAGGCGAATGGGCAAGTAGAAAGTAGCAACAAGGTAATAGAATCAATTTTAACAAAAACCATTGCGTCACGTAGGCGTGATTGGGCCGCCCGATTACCTGAAGCACTGTGGGCTTATAGAACCACATGGAGAAGTACCACCGGTTATTCACCCTATCAATTAGTGTTTGGAAAACAACCTATTTTCCCCATAGAATTCGAAATCCAAATGCTACGAACTGCACAGGAAGTTGGCCTAGATCTAAGTGAGGCACAAATCAATCGATTACAGTAGATTAATGAATTGGACGAAATCAGGCTCTCTGCATTACAGAATATAGTACTTATTCAACAGCAGCGAGCTAAATGGCATGATGCACTCATCAAGAACAAAGTCTTTCACGAAGGAGACTGGGCTCTGTTATATCACTCTCGATTTCAGGACTTCCCGGGGAAACTTTAGACTCGTTGGTTGGGACCATACGAAATCCAGAAAGTACATGATAATGGGACCCTCAATCTGATCACAATCGACGGTTCTGGATATGCAATCAAGGTAAATGGCCACCGAGTTCGTCTCTATCGAAAGCCACTCACTCGAGAATCCTTCTGTCAGCAGCTACGTCGAAACACTGATATGGAAATTTTAGGAGAGGAAGAAAAATCTTCCTCACCTATAATTCAGTAAGGAATTCATTTTTCTATAATTTGTACATAAGTTTTTGTATATATGTTTTCTTAACATTTTCACTGATCTTTCTTTCTTTTTTTTCTTTTTTTTTTGCATTCTGCGTGTCCTTGCTGTTCCTTTTCCAAAAGGAACAGCATTTGCGTGTTTCTGCTGTTCCTTTTCAAAAGGAACAGCATTGTTGATTTTCTGTTGTCCCTTTTCAAAAGGAACAACATTCGTGATTTTCTATTGTCCCTTTTCAAAAGGAACAGCATTTGTGATTTTCTGTTGTTCCTTTTCAAAAGGAACAGCATTTGTGATTTTCTGCTGTTCCTTTTCAAAAGGAACAACATTCGTGATTTTCTGTTGTCCCTTTTCAAAAGGAACAGCATTCATGATTTTATGATGTCCCTTTTCAAAAGGAACAGCATTCATGATTTTCTGTTGTTCCTTTTCAAAAGGAACAGCATTTGTGATTTTCTGCTGTTCCTTTTCAAAAGGAACAACATTCGTGATTTTCTGCTGTTCCTTTTCAAAAGGAACAGCATTTATGATTTTCTGTTGTCCTTTTCAAAAGGAACAACATTTGTGATTTTCTGTTGTTCCTTTTCAAAAGGAACAGCATTTGTGATCTTCTGTTGTTCCTTTTAAAGAAACGGCATCTCAAGTATTTGTTTGCATGGATTCTTCTCTGCTGTTCCTTTTCCAAAAGGAACACCATCGGCATGTTTTCTCTCTCTTTGATGATATTGAGGATGCTTTTCGCCCATGTTCTCCCCAGTCTTTAAGGTACAGCTATGCACTTATGCAATGAACATAAATCATGACATACCGAAGTCAGCAGATCATGGATCGCTATCTTTATAAGGCCTAGTATTGATAAGAGGACAAGGGGAGGGACACACTTACTTCTCATCTTCGTTGTCATTGTCTTATTACCGTTGCTCTGGTTGGTGATCTTTATCATGACGATTTCCCTGAAAAAATCTCTTTTGATTATTACTTAGGGGTAAGAGCAGAGGATTTATATCTTCCTGTTGGGATGATAAGACTTCTTCCACCATTCCCCACTCTTAAGGAGTGCTGAACCACCCTTATGTGTAAATAAATAAGAAAAAGTGCTCTGCAAAAAGAAAAAGTAAATATGGATTATCAAATTGTCAAATGCAGGATAGGGGGTCTCATCAAGAGCCAGCCTACCATGATCATAAGGATGGAAGCGAAGTGGCATTCCCATTATGGCCACCACACCAGGGATATGGTCCAAAGGTACACTAAATAAACAGACCTTGGAACAGGGGGTCTCATCACGATCCGGCCTTCCCACGTTTCGCACCTACCTTGTGAATGGCATTATGGCTACCTGGTTATCAAGCCAGCATAATGGCCTACATTTTGACAAAATACTCTTCAAAATACACACAAAGTATCATGGTTCTGGGGGTGAAATAAACAACTTTGCCAAGGTTATGAACACCTGTTGGCAGCAGAGCTCTGTTAACGGTATTGAAGTCGTAATGGTTACACCAATAGGTATGATATCAATACTTCTTCGTCTCTTATATCCTATGAATAGATCATATTTTATGTCCCAATGTATACATCGCATAAACACTCATTACCACCAATCATGGCAACAGAACTGACAATGACCGCTGGAGATTTCGTACGCTTGACAGACGTCCCATCCCCCGGCCTCGCATCATATCACGCAGGCTCTTATGTAAAACGCGATCCACCTTTTTGCCTCGATTTCGGTATTTTGTTGTCTATCTAAAACATGGCATAATTTCATATGTTGTTCCTTTATGACTTGGTTTCCGAATGGCTGCTGCTCCTCTATTTAACAGCTGGGGACAGCCTATCAGATCGCGGGGGGGAAGGTAACCTCATTACTCCACAAATTGCGTGTCAGCACACCATTCGAGGAAGATAATGTACGAAGGTATGGCATGGTTTAATGGTATGATAATTCTATTTTACGAAAGTTGCCATCTACGATCCTTTTTTGTTGCATACTCTGTATTCTTTTCCAAAACTTTGCGACGATCACCCTCTTTGCGTCTCAAACAGCACAGGAAGTTGTTGTTCCATTGAGAATTATGAGTAGAACCATGGGGGGAAAGGCAATCAGAAGCGAACCTCAGGAGTTGATAGTCTCCGCTGCTGCCCGGGAGATCCTGGAAAAGGCAGAGTGGCTAAATTATTTCATTCGCCTACAAGAATCGAATGAAACAGTGGCGTTGGAATTCCTGCAAAATCTGCAGGAGAACTACTCCATAGTAAGAGAGAGACGGATAGCGGTCACTGATGATATAATTGCAGAAGTCTCGGGACTACCAGCTGCCGGACCTGTATGGACGCTGAAGAAAGAAAGACTACAAAAGATTGTGGAGATTTTTCAGGATGAAGGCCAAGGCTTGACAGTTAAGGGGAAGGGAGTTCTGCCAGCAACGTTAGGGGAACCCTGGACCGAATTAGCAAAGATAGTGCAGAGCTACATCACTTGCAAAGGGAGGAAAGACGTGGTAAGACCACGTCATCTTAAACTCTTAGCTGTTTTGAAAGGAAAATGTTCTGTAAATCTGCCTGCACTCTTAAATTCATTATTACATGATGCGGCCCGAAGCCTGAAAAAGGCACAACACATAGAAACAGTTGTTAGCCACCATGGATTGATTCAATTGATAGTGAGCCATAGTCTCACTCAACAGCAGAGCAGCTGGGAGGAGTTCATTGCAATGATCAAGGGGGGATTGGCTGCACCATCCCCAAAGCCTAAACATTCCTCTAGCACACCGGAACGATCCGAAAAACGCAGAGAATTGGCAGCAGAAAAACATGTTGCTCCAAAACGAAAACATTCTTCAAATACACCAGAACGATCAGAAGAACCCAGAAAATTGGTAGCAGAAAAACATGTTGCTAGTACACCCGAACAACCTGAGAGACCAAGGAAATCAGCCCGGCTGGCCCGGATACGAGGGAGGCTGGAAAAGATCCAGGAGACCACCAGCCAGCCAATCGAGATTACGGACGAACCTCCAGAACTAGAAGGAGGACCTTCTGAAGAAAATGCTGAGCAAACTGGGGCCGAGGCTGAGCAGCCCGGAGAAGGAGTCGAGGAGGGAGACGAGCACTCTGAAACAGAAACAGAAGCTGAACACTCCAAGGCAGTCACTGAGCAGTCCAATCAAGAGAAGGAAGTAGTACAGCCGGAGGGCAGCCCGCTGCAGGACCCTGTGGGTGAAGATGAATTGGCTGCAATCCTGGCCAATATGGGGGAGTATGGCCAACCCTCCAGCCCAGCAGGTCTCCCTAACGGACCTCTGGACGAAAGACACACCTGAGAAATCACATGCAGAAAAGGCAGGAGAAGAAAACATGTCCGTTCATGATGAGGAAATAAGAGACACCAATCGGGAACAATCTGTTCCCAAGACACCAGAAGAAATTCTAGACGGAGTAGGAGCAGATTTAAGGGCCAGTCATGAACCCTCTACTGAGGCAATAGAAATTAAGAAATTATGGAGGAAACAGCAGAGGTTGCTAAACATTATAGCCAAGCTCCGACAGCAAATTCGGATTCTGAAAGCCAACCTGAGGATACGAAGGACCACAAGGAAAAGAAAAAGGGCCACTGCAGCAAAATACCGTAGGACAAGAAGATGACGGACTTATAGCCGCTCTGTTGGTCAAAACCCCGCTGGAAGACCTACTGTCGTTCCAAATGACATTGAAGAATAGATTGCTGTTCCAAATGACATTGAAGAATAGACTGTTGTTCCAAATGACGTTGAAGAACAGACTGCTGTTCCAATTGACCCTGAATAACGGACTAACATTCCAATTGAAGAAGAGGAACAGGAAGATGTTCCAATAACAGGGGGACCACAGCAACCTTTTATTCGTGTTAAGAAAGAAAAAGAGAGTAAGAAGACCCAAACAGAGGCACCACCCTCAGGGGTAATTCGGGTTCTGAACTCCAAACATCATAACAAAAAGGTTCAGGTAAAATTCCTGGCCTCTACGGCTCTATGGAAAAAGGATCCAAAAACAAGAACCTTGCACAAGATGATGAAGCAAGCTCAGCAAGAAGCTGAACAGCTGAGAGAACAAACAGTCCCCTGGGAGAAATACGAAGAGTTACAGTAGCAACTTCGGAATATTAGTCAGTCTGAGAGCCAGGCCTTTGAAGGATGGCAAAAGGAGCAAGAAAAGGTTGCCAAGGTAACTCGTCAATTAGATATTGTTATTAAGCAGATGGACACTGTGTGTTCTTTGTATAATGACGCTTTGACCTGTAGGGCCCCTGCTAAAAACTATGCTTTATTTTTGCTTGAACAATATTTATGATTAAAGATAAAAGTTGTTAGGGCGGGTGCCCCTATCCAAATCAATATTGTTAATGATTTCATAAATTGTTGCAAGCATTATGGAATTAAGGTTCAAAGATTATTGTGTGAATTTTACTTGCACAACCTCGTGCTAGACCAGGAAACTGACTTAAATCCTGGCCCTTTTGTTGGTGACATACAATTGCAAGCCTTCGTTTCATTTGGGGTTAATCAGCTGAAATGGCTCAGAGCTTATAACACCTTTTAGAGACAGGAAAATAGCCTAGACTTATGGGTGACAGCCGAGCCTAGAGACCCAGTGATGCTATGGAGAGAGCATAGGAACCTTATGAGGACCCTGGGTGTCATCGAGATATTAGGACCCATGCACGAAGACCTAATCCGACATAATTTGGAATATTTTCTGACTATTAAAGACCTCGCCATCGATGCTGCAAAATTCTGATACCGGACTTCTAGCCCAAACATCCAGCTCAGGGAACCATTCAAATATGAAAATTTTGGAGCTGGCTTCCAGCCGATTGAACCTTTATGGGGAATGTATTCTGCAAGCAGGGCCATCCTGGTTAGGGTATCGATTTCGTAGTCCAATTATTTGGCACCCTGCACCCAGATATCAGGCCTTGTATGAAATGCATGCAGGTCAAATAAATTAGTTCTTTGATGATCTAGTTGCTCATCACGGTTGTAGGCCTCCACACGAGGTTCCCTCTCCGGCCTATTCTCTTACCGCCTTGCATGTCAACTATAATGTTTTCATGAGGGCATGAAATAGGGTAAGCAGGGGGGTGTGTGGAGCACTCAAAAGGTATGCTTTTGACAAACGATTTAGTGGCTTTTCAGTAACATTTGTAACCTTTTCTGCATCATGAACTCAAAGAAATAAAGAATTCTAATAAAACGTGTAAGAATTAACATGGGAAGCTTGATCGTTGATAATTGTCATTTTTCTATGCAGGGAAAGGTGGAAATGAAGAGCTGCCGTTCAAAAGGGAAAGACAAAGGAGGAATAACTGATGTCCCTCTAGAAGGGAACCGGATGCAAACGAGATCGAGTAGATCAAAGCAGAATAACCCAGCAAAGGAAGAAGGGATACCAATTCGGCGAAAAAGGGAAAGAAAAGTAAAGGATTAACAGCTTGGCAAATCCCTCAGGATCTTTGATCCTGAGGGATCGTTGTTTTACTTATTTTTGTTACCTAGATATCCCCGCCGTTACTTTTATAAAAAGGAACAGCATCGTTAAGCAAAGGGACTTTTTTTGTAACTTTCAGTTTCAGACTAAACTTTGATCGTCGAGTCTCACTAAGACCTGGTTTACTGTACGTTTGTTGATGCGTTAATATAAAAGACTTGGTGTTTATTTCATCTTTGCGTCTGGAGTAATCTAAGGCGGTGTACCATTGGAAGCTAAGGGCCCGACTCCGAAGGACACTTGCTTTTGTATCATTATAACTTGATTTCTGCGTGGTTTGCTTATCTTTATTACTCGGTAATCTGATATACCTTTCATGTGCTATTCTATGCTCTGCTACGATTAATGCATTAATGGTTTTTTCAGGAAATCTGTGTAATGACTCTGCATTGTATGATTGAATCTTTTTAGAGTTGATCGCATGTTTTTAGTCTAAACCAGCTATTTCTATTACAGAGCATCTGTACTGAATATTACTGTTATTGGATTCATTTGAAATCCCGATTATTGGAATCCGAAAGTGATGTTATTCTACTTGGAAACATAGTCGTATTATCATTAATTGTCAGATTACTATATTAATGTGAGGTGTGCATATATGGTTGATTACTGTTGTTCCATAATTCATCAATGAGTGTTGTTCCATAAAGTACATTCCATCCGTTTGCCTTAAGAAAGAAAATTGTTATTTCATCGCAGAGTGTGAGTTTGGTTCACTAGAGCAAGTTTCGTTCTGACTCGCGAGACTTAGTTCTTTTGATTACTGTTCCATTTACTGCCGTTCCATTTTAGACTTGCTGTTCCATTTCCTATTTGTTGTTCCATTTTACATTCTTCCGTTCCATTTACTTGCATTCGCTACTTTGGTGTGAGAGAAGGTCTAAGGCTATAGTGAGCCTCAGCAGTCGCTGCCTAGCTCCCAGACCTATGGTCCATGCTCTAATTTCCTTTCCATCAGTTTCTAGAGGGATGGGTTATCGCTTTCGTACCCTTGACTGATAAGCTGTCTTGTGTGATTCTATCCTTTTGGAGTAATTTAGTCATAGTTTAGCATCTGTTTACTCTTGTATTTTCTTAACGCTATACTATTAAGCATTACTCGGACGAATAGCCTCGATTGAGTTACTCTTTGCAATAACAAAACATTCCCGGATTGACTTATTAATGTGGGATAATTAGAGGTGAAAGAAACCATAGTTACAGCTCTACACTCTTGTACCTGTTGCTTTAGAGACTGTATTTCCTCTGCTGCCTGCAACTCCTTATCCTGTAGCTGTTTTGTTAGTGCCTCAACCTTAGTCTGCGGCCCGTCCCTTCTTTGTTGTTCATCAGAGGTTTCTTTGTCTGCTAGAGGCCTTTCCTGTTGCTTCTATTCTCCCAAGATGGGGGGCCTATCTTCCCTATGACTTCCTTGGTTTCAAGACTATTGTTACCCAGAACTCGGCTATCTATTTATGAAAGGAAGAATTTTGTTTCTACAGACAGAGTATAGAGACCAAGTTTTCTTCTCAACACACATACAAATATGCAAATTTAAAATTTTTTATACACAGGCTGGCCCCCACAGCTGCATATATCTTCCCTACAGGAGAATTTTAAAAATAGGAAACTTGGAGGAGAATCTTGATGCAGAAACAACTAGGAAACCCAGTGCAATACATAGGCAAACGTTTTTCTTCCAATTCACAGGCAGATTTTTTTCCTCTGATTCCCCAATCTGATGTCGTTCAATTCACCACCTTTTCAAAACATACCATGCATAGAGGAGTTTTTCGAGCCTACCTCGTTTGGAGCTCCTAATTCGACAAAGAAAAATCCCAGGCTTCCCTGCTCCGGAAAGTTGTGCAGTATTTCTTGTAGGACTCTTCCTGTAGAAGACCCCCCGGTTCCTGTAGAATGTCACTGCACCTCTGAGCGAGCCCGCTACACAAGATATTTTGAAAATAGGTAGAAAATTCAGTGGAGGACGACTAGTTAACAGTTTTTGGAAGCAGAAGACGTGTACTCCAGTCGAGGACGTTGCAAGTGAAAAATGAACAGAAGGTGGTGTGAGTTTCAGCTGAGCATCTTTTAACTACGGCGTGATTCGTGGTGAGGGAATGAGGTGGCTGGACCAAACCGTTGATCTGACGTCACGGCCATAACTTCTCTGCGTGTTTCTGACCGCCATCACCTCTCCTCTGTCGTTAACCACCGCCACCACTACCTGTCCCAACGATTTTTCCTTGAACGGACACTCCACACGTGTTGGTTGCACATCTCGTCAGCGATTTTGAATGTAACTGGGCTCATTCGGATCTCACGAGGCTATGTAACTCGCTGAGGGTGGCCAGTTGACTGGCCACCGATTCCATTCAATCTGAACCATTTCCATAGGCATGCAGCTTTTGAAATATAGTTTATGCAATTGTGAGTTTAGGCACTTACCTGTGTGGTCACGGCTGCGTTATGTAGACTTCGGGTCTTGGAACCACTCCTTTGTTCACTGCTGCTTCATGCACAGGTGTTAGAACCCATTCCTTCATTCGTTGATGCTGCATGCACGGGTTTTGGAACCCATTCCTTCGTTTGTTGATTCTGCATGCACATGTTTTGCTTGGCTTTGGCTACTAACAATATTTTCACGTTCAAGATGAGCCCTTTACATGTTTCCTTTGTCGTTTTCGGTTGTCCCTGTCTCCAGAGTATGTCTTCCAGAGGGATCAGCTACTACAAGATTCTTGTAGGCTGTCCTGTAGCTGCTTCTCCTCCTGGGATGCAAGCTAAACGAGAAGGGACATACTGCTGACGAGGGATTTGGCTGATGAGGAGTTCAGAGAGAGATTGACAGGTAGGGTGAGCAAGACACTACTGCTTGATTTATCACTAAACGTTTTTACTGGCAGTATGAAGAAAACGGGGTTTTTTTGTGTGACTGTGCAGGAACAAATAATAGGATGGGTGTAGTGGAGGTGTAAAGAGATGTAACAGGGTGACATATGGTGATGGATGGAAACAGGGGTGCTTGTAGACCTAATAGGAAGATTCCAACCTTCAGATTCTCTCCCAAGATCAATTCTGCCCTGTTTGAAGGGTCTACAGGAACTTCCTGTAGAAGATACAGAACTTCCTGTAGAAAACCCAGAACTTCCTGTAGAAGGCCCAGAACTTCCTGTAGAAGGTGAAATATTGACCCAAATGTGATGAAATCTTAGGAAAGGGGAGTGGTCATGGAGGAAGTGCTTGTGAGGGGTGCTTGCAACCTGAGGCTGACCTCTGTCCTTGTTTTGTGCGACCCTCCTAACCTGCAATGTCTTCCCTGCAACCTGCAATTATTCAATAGAAGTTAGGTCTATTCCTTGTTTTTTTCTCTTTTCTTTTTCCTTTTTTCTTTTTTGAAAGATAGTTGGGGTGCCTCCAGGAGGTTTTCACCCTCATTGTCTGCCCCGGACGCCTCTAAGAGGTTTTCACCCAAGGATCTTTTTATTCTTTTTTTCTGTTTTTTTTCTTTCTTTTTTTTTTTGATGATCAAGGTGTGGGTGTAGAGACAGGGCCCTACTCCACTACTAACACTGATTTGTCCAAAGTTTCAATGAACTCCTACCTAGAAAGGGGTTTCCTATAGATTTTCAATCGATGCCCATTGACAAGCATGGGGATGGCTTCTTCATCAATGGTCCTGATGAGAACTGAACCATTGTCGTTGCATTTCTCCACTGTATATGGTCCTAGCCACCTTGTCCTCAACTTCCCTTTGAAATCCTTGTATCTTGAGTCATATAATAGCGCCCAATCTCTTGGCTGAAATTGCTTTTCGTTAAGGTGCCAGTCATGCCATATCTTTCTCTGGAGTTGGACCACTTCTGAGTGGAGGAGGGCCTGCATTCTCTATTCATCCAATCCATTCAGCTGTAATAATCTTTCCTATTGTGCATGGCTGAGGTCTAGGTCCAGCTGAGCTGCCAACCTCAATGTGTTGTACTCAAATTCTATGGACAGCAAAGCCTTCTTCTCGTAGACCAGCTCATAAGGTGTGAATCCTATTATAGTTTTCCAAGTGGTGTTGTAGGCCCAGGTGGCCTCAACCAAGCGATCTGCCCAATATTTTTTGTCGCTGCTCACCACTTTAGTCAAAATCTCTTCCAAAGCTCTATTAGTGACTTCCACCTGCCCAGTTGCTTGCAGATGATAAGGGGTGGAAGTCCTGTGCTTAATCTTGTGATGAGCGAGCAAGTCTTTCCAAACTTGTAGAAGATATTTTCCCTCAAAAACTCAGCCACTTTCTCTTCTGTCGCTGCCTTGATTGCCTTTGTTTCTGCCCACTTTGTCAGGTATTCTGTGCACACAATGATGTAAGCCTTTTGTTTTGAAGGAGGGTTGATAGGACCCACAAAGTCCATGCCCCACTTCTCAAATGGCTCGAAATTCACTTGAGGTTGGAGGGGCATTTCATCCCTTGGAGTCGGTTTCCCCATCCTTTGACATCGGTCACATTGGCTAGTGTATCTTCTGACATCTTGATGAAGAGTGGGCCAATAGTAGCCTGCTTGTAGAATTTTGAATGAAGTCCTTTTTGTTGTAAAGTGGCCTCCACAGGGCCCATCGTGACAAGTTAAGAGGATGTCAAAAACTTCCTCCTCCCTAACAAAACGTCTCAAGATCTGATCTAGGCCAAGTTTAAACAGGTTGCCCCCAATCCAAGTGAATGGGGTACTTTTCCTCACAATTTTGCTCTTCTCTTTTGAGGATAGGTGCAGAGGGAACTGTGCTTAAACCAAGTAATTTGCTATATCAGCAAACCAGGGAGAGAGTACTGAAATAGCAAACAGGTGTTCATTTGTCAATTGATCATCTACCATCCCTTCTTCACCTGCAGGCAAATCTAGTCTAGACAAAAAGTTAGCAACAACATTTTCCTTACCTGGCTTGTTAACAATGGTCAAATCAAATTGCTGCAACAAAATTAACCATCTAATGGTACGAGCATTTATATCAGGTTTATTCATTAAATACCTAATTGTAGCATGATCAGTGTGTACAAATCTTTGATAACCAGTGATGTAGTGTCTGAACTTGTTTAGGGAATGGACTACGGCCAGGAACTCTTTCTTGGTTATAGTATAGTTCAATTCTGCCTTGGACAGGTTTTCGCTGACAAAGTATATGGCATATGGTAGTTTCTCCTCAACTTGTCTTAAGGTTTCCCCTATGGCTTTGTTCGAGGCCTCAGTGTGGATGTGGAAAGGTAGGGCCCAGTTTGGACCACTCAAGATTGGGGCGGTTACCATCTTATCTTTCAACTCATCCAGAGCCCCTTGACAGTTGTCAGTCCATATAAACTCAACATCTTTCCCCAAAAGACCAAACAATGGCGAGGCTAGCTTACTAAAATCTTTAATGAATCTTCTATAATATCCTGCTAAGCCTAGAAAACTCCAAACATCTCTTACCTTTTGAGGAGGTGGAACCTTTTGGATGATAGCAATTTTGTTGGGATCCACTTGTAATCCTTGCTGAGAAATTGTATGACCTAGAACGGTCCCTTCAGTCATCAGGAATTCACATTTTTCGGGACTGAGGGACAGGTTCATCTCAATACACTTGGTTAAAATTTTCCTAGGTTAGCCAATGCTTCTTGGAAGTTGGACCCATAAGGAGTAAAGTTATCCATATAGATTTCTACCGAATCATAAACCAGCTCAGCAAATATGCTCAGTACTGCTCTCTAGAAAGTGGCAGGAGCATTGCATAGCCCAAAGGGAAGGACCTGGTAGGCAAAGGTACCCCATGGACAAGTGAAGGTGGTCTTATCTTGGTCCTCTGGGCTGATTTGGATTTGATTATACCCGCTGAACCCATCTAGGAAAGAAAAGAACTTCTTCCTTGCTAGTCCATCTAACACTTGATCTATGAAAGGCAAAAGGAAATGGTCCTTCTTGGTGGCTTTGTTAAGTTCTCGGTAATCTACATAGATTCTCCACTTCCCAATTTTCTTGGGCACAAGCACTAGAGGAGAGACCCACTCACTGTTAGAGATGGGGTAGATGAATCCTGCATCCAACAACTTTCGCAATTCTTCTTTGACAATGTCCTTAAGGGCTGGATTCATTCTCCTCTGAGGCTGCCTGACTGGTTTACAATCCTCTTTGATGTAAATGTGATGGGTACAGACCGAAGGGTGGACTCCTTTCATCTCCTTATAGCTCCAAGCGAAAGCATCCAAATGGTAGTTCAATAAGCTACACAGCTCCTTCTCCTGAGAGGGAGATAGGGATGAGCTAATCTTTAAGGTTCTTTCAGGGCCAAATTCCACATTCTTAACTCTGGGAGAGGTCAAATCAGCCACACAAAAGTCCACTAAAGCGCTGGCTTGGGTACCTTCCACCAACTCCTCTAATGGCAGCACACTGGGAGGTAAATTTTTAATAAAATTCTCAATTAGGTCATCCTCGGTTTGAGGACCTCCCCTGGTGGCTTCTACTGTGCACAATGGTGTAGAGTAGACTTCATCCTCATCTCCCTCCTCCAACCAGAGAGGTAAATCATGTTCAAACAGAGGTTGGGCAGGAGGATATAGGACTAGCTGTTTGGACATAGGCCCATTCTTGATGGTCATGTTCCCCGCTCGACAACTGATGTAAGCATCTGTAGTAGCCAACCAAGGCATTCCCAAAATGAGGGGGTATCCAGTGAGTTTTTCCTTTAGCTGAAGGACCAAGACGTCCGTAGGGTACTCCCAAGAATCAATAGAGACCAGGACATCTTCCACAATCCCTTCGGGAGTCACGGTGGAGCGGTCTGCTAACTGCAGTACTGTCGAGGTCTTTCTTAAGGAACTCTGAAGGTTAAGTTTGAGCATAGTGTCCCTGGTCATCACATTAGTGGCAGCCCCTAGATCAATCAGGGTGTGGTGGATTATGGTGCCATTGATGTGGACATCAACTACAAGACTCCCGGGGTCCAAATATTTTGGACAGATTACTTGCCCCAACATTAGATCGGACAGTTGTCCTATGACATTGATAGTTGGGGCATCTCTCTTGCGCTTGCCTGGGTGCCTGAAACACTTCTCCTTGACCAATTTTTTGTAGATTGGTACATATTTTATGGCCTGGAGAAATAGTATTTTTACACACAACTATTTAAGTTCTCCCAAAAGTTCAATCTCCTCTAGGTTTGGCCGCGTGGTTGCTGTGAGTCACTTAAGAAAGGTTGGAATGGCCTTGGGTTCACTTTCCTGTTTCTCTTCCTCATCCTCCGGAGGAGGAGGTTGGCAATCTGGAAGGACCTTCCCAGATCGTAGGTTGATCTCCTATATCTCCACAGCATAGGTAGGGTATGTTGTCTCTCTAGTGTATACTTGTTGGGCATGTCTGTTGTTGGGGTTCAGGTTCGGTTGAGCAGGCATCTGGGGTTGTCTTGGAGGAGCAAGAGGTAGTGGTTATGGTTGACCAAGTGGTGGAGGCAAAATAGCGAGAGGAGAGTTGTATTGGGGCCTCCACCCCGGCTGAGGTGCATTCCACTGAGGTTATGGCAGGACATGACAGTGAAACGAATGAGCAGCAGGTTGAGTATGGTATTGAGATGGATAAGACCAAGGAGGAGGTGCGGACCAGGAAGGATGAGCAGGGGGAACCCAAGAAGGTATTTGAGTAGATTGGTTAGGGTTGTAATAAGTTTGGGATGTCCCTTGCATCCCCTGCTGGTAAGGTCTGGATCCATGCGGCCTCCTTTGGTTGAGGAAATAGAGTGGTTGAGTGGCTCCTTCAGCCCCTTGGTACATGGCTTTAAGTCCGGGTAAGGTTCGGCACTGGTTTGTGGGGTGGTCTTCCTCACAAACAAAACATACCTCCACTGAGTGTAATGGACACTCATTCTTAGGATGCTTCCTTGTACATCTAGGACAAAAGATGGCCAAAACCTTCTCAGCTTCCTCTTTCTTCTGTTGGATTCGGAAAGTATCCAGTTGCATGGAAATTGTCTGTCTCATCTCGCTTTTGTGGTCTTCCATCTGATTTGAAAACTCATGCTTGGAGAAGGTGGCACTAGCTGAAAGTGGATTCCCCCTACCTCTTTTCTGGGCTGCCCTAGAGTGGTTTTTAAACACAGTCTTTATGTCCTCATAAGATAGTTGGTAGATGTCTCCACCAGCTAGCAAATAAAGGGTATCTAGAAGGTCTTCAGGGGCTCCTTGGAGCAGAACCAGCTTCATAGATTCAGGGTCAAGTGTGCACCTGGCCCTTTTATAACTAATTTGGAACCTTTCTTCATAGTCTTCTAAAGATTCATCTCTTCCCATGTTCATCCGAAAGATTTCTCCCTTCGTTTCCTTTGACCTACAGTAGTCCCGATATTTGTTGTTAAATGCTTGCTGCATTTGAGTCCACATTGTGATACTATTTCCAGGTAACCCCATGAACCAGCGTAGCACCGCATCCTTGAGGGTAGAGGGAAAGAGTTTCAAATTTTGTTGGTCTTTTGCATAGTCATAAGTTCAACAAAGGACGGCAAACTCAAACAAGAAAGTATCAGGGTCTTAAGTGGTCAATTCGTGGAAGTGAGGTAAGGCTGAGGGACTTATGTTTTTCATTTTTGTGTCCCCATTGGTCTCTCGGATGGGAAAGGCACCTTCTATTCTCTCCCCTTCTCCTATACCATTTCTACGTTCAGCCATGGTCTCAAGAGGAATGTTTTCTTGCTCTTCTTCTCTTATAGGATCTTCGTATATCTCTGGAGGTTCACCTATAGGTTCTTCTGGATCACTGCCACTGAAGAAGAGAGAAGGATGACTCAGTGATGCGGTGGGGGTGTTGGGTAAGAATTTTCCAGTGTCGTCTCTGTTCCTACGAGGCATGAAATGAAATATTTTGGGTTGCTTTTTTGTTTTTTTTTTCTGCTTGTACCTGCAAAACTGAAATAGATTGAACTGCAACTAACTAAAATCTATCTTGCTGAAATGAAAATGCGAAATGGAAATGAAAGCAGGAAATGACTAATCTACGTTGCTGAAATGAAATTGCATAAATGAAATGCTAAGCTATGCTTGCAGAATGGAAATTGCAGAATTGAAATGCTAATCTACACTTGCAAAATCGAAATTGCAAAATTGAAATGCTAATCTATGAAAGTGGGAAATATCTAATCTATGCTTGCTGAAATGAAATGAAAGCAGGAAATGTCTAATCTACTTTTGCGGAAATGAAATTGTAGAATGGAAATGGAACAACTACTCTACTCTTGCTGAAATAAACTACTTAGCAAAAGGTTGTAGTAGAAAATAGAAGAAAAGCAGCAATCACAAATACTCTGACACTTACCCGGCAACGGCACCAAAAAGATGGTGGGCTCCATTATTGCAGAAATAATGCTACAACTCTTGGGAGTCCCTTCTTTACTTTTATCAACCCGGTAGTTCATAACAAACTTGGAAGCGGCTGTGTTGTATGCACAAGTACTAGCTCTTGCCGCAGGCTGTCACTTGATCAGCTGGCACAAGTCCGCTAGGAGCTTAAACCAACTTCTATGAGCTCTTAGAAGAAGCTTTTAACTATGATGGATGAAAGCTAACTCAAAGGAGGCTAGTCTACTTGCAGAAAGAAACCAAAAGCTGAAAGGAAATGCAAACCCTAGCAAACCCTAGTTTTGCCCATTAACCCTACCGGTGCATGAAAAGAGATGAAATTAGTGGGAATGAATGCGATTGATTTTTTGAAAGGTAAAATGCATGTGACTAAGCTACTTCTACAGTAAAATCTAGAAAAAAACATCTTTTTGTATTTTTGGGTAAGTTGGCAGAATTATTATGCATGTGTTTTAAGTGTTTTTGGCTGTGCAGAGGTTGATTGGCAAAAGGAAATTTCATAGGCACTTGCAGGAGGTTGGGAAGGTGAGAAGAGGGCCTAAGGGGTCCCTAGCACCCTTCCAGAGAGTTTCACAGTGTTCGGATCTCAAGAAACCGCTTTCGTGAGCTTTTACAGGAAGTCTGCAGGGGTTCTACAGGATGTTCCGAAAGGGGATTTTGGAGGGTTGATGGTGGAAGAAAGATGGAGAAGTGGAAATGGAGGTTGGATAAGGATGTTAAGGGGTCTAGGACTGGGTGAATGACGCTAAGGAGTGATTAAGGTGATTGGATCTGTTCAAGGATGGAGGGAGCAATGATGCACAAGAATGTAGAAATTATGGCAAAGTGGGAAAATGTGCAAATGAAGGGAAGGAATCTTGGGATTAGGGGTTGGAGCAGGTTGTGTTATGGAGGAAGGGTAGGCAGGGAGGTATCACAGGTGTTCTGCACACTATTTTCCAAAAATGACCAAACAAAGACTAGGAAAACCAAAGATCTAGTTATTTTGACCTAATTTGACCTAAAAACCAGAAATCATGATGGACAGAAGTTTATTGGAAGAAAATCATGTAAGACCACTATGAAAACCAAGCAAGAATGGATCTAAGCATGTAATCACAACTGGTACCAACTTTTGCGATTAAGAATCTAACACTAGCAATTGCATGAAGAAGCAAGAACAGTGTTTTTATGGCAGCAAGGACACCTTGCTCTCAGCTCATGGTCCTAAGGAGGGAGAGGTGAGATCAAGGGTTTCTTGATGGCCCTTTTCAAAGATCTTTTCTGTTACCAACCTATTAAATCAACCTGAAACATGAACAACTATTTCAATCATCAAAAATGGACTAAATAACAAAGCAAGATTGTAATCTACTAGCAGAAATTATTCTATGAATACAGCAAAAACATATGACAGTACACAGAGGAGGCCCTGGAACTTGGGTTGGGCCCAACCCCAAGAGCTATAGGCTCCTAAGAAGAAGCTCAGAGCTAAAGCAAAATGAAACTGATCTCCATTACTCAGAAAATAACCATGTCACAAAAATGTTTATAGCAAAAGCTCCAAAATGAGTTGAAAAACAGAGCAGCACTAGAGTGCAAAATACAAATGTTCCAAAAGTAGCCTACGAAGGCTAGAAGCCTTCCTATTTATGCACTACGAGGGCCTCCAACAGCCCTCCTTAACTCAAGGGGCTCAGCTGCTCAAACTGCAAGTAATCAGTCACTTTACAAAAAGCTGCTTGGCTTCCCTTGGGAATCATCTTTGGTGGCCTGCTGAACTCCGAGCTGATGGTGGAGAATTCGAGGAAGGGGCCATTTAGTGCAGGAGACGCCCTTCCTACGAATCCTCACCCTTGTTCCCTCGTGTTTGGCTGTCAACTGGCTCATAAATGCTTGACCTTGGTCCAAAAGTTGTCCAAAAATCTGCAGTAACCACGTATTAGACTTCATGGTCAAGTGACTATTCTCATTCATTCAATTAACATAAATATACTAAAAAGCATGCATAAACTCTGAAGAATGGTGGATTAATGGAGAACAATTAGGCAAAATGAGCCCAATAAGTTACCCATTTTGGGGGCTCATCAGTAGGGCATATAGTGTCCAACTTGCAAAGGTATGTACACTGGCCCAATATGTAAGAAGATGTATTTAGGTTCATATTGACAAGCATAGTAACAATAAATAGGGTCTATTTCATCCCTTTCTTGTACCCACTCATCCTTGGGAAATCATTCCCATGGACTTTGTGGGAGGTTTACCAACAACTAGGAAGGGACATAACTAGTTGTTTAAGGTAGTTGATAGGCTCAACAAGATGTATGTTCTAATGCCCTATAAAAGATCGTTAGTGGGCAAGAAGCAACAAAATTGTTCTTTGGAAAGATATAGGTGCACTTTGGATACCAAAGAGCATAATTCCATACATGAATACAATATTTCTTAGTGCATTTGGACTACATTGTGGGAGAATATGGACACAAAGTTGAAGAGGTCTACATAATTCCATTCAAAGATAGATGAGAAAATATAAGTAGTCAACATAAATTTGGTACATATTTTGAGGGGTTGCAATCATAAGCATCTGAAGACTTGGGATGAAAATCTAGTATATATACAACACTCTTATAATATATTAGTCAACACTTTAATGTTAAGTCCTCATTTGAAGCTTATTTTGGATATTTTCCACCTTGAGCTTTGGATATTACATATATGCAACAAGGGGGAGTGAAGAAATATCTTATAGGTGATGCCTTAAGGGCAGGGAACTTTTTTGAGAATATCAAGAAAATACATTTTATAGATACAAGAGACATTGCAAAAGTCATAGGAAAAATACAAGGTCAAGAATGCTCAGCAAAGAACAGAGAATTCATTCTGTTAGGTTCCTATAAAAATAGGAGTCATAATTTTGAATGTCTGATATTAAACCTGTAATATGTACATACCTTTGCTTTCTACAAATTATTTCCATATTCAAAAAAATAAAAAATGTAAAGAGGGTATGTCCTAAAAGAATAATCAAAGGACAAAACGAACAAAAAGGTCAAAAGAGATGAAAAATATGAACCCCAAGAAAAGAAAAAGACCATGAAAGTGAGCAAGCCAAGATGTCACTACTATTTACTTTTTGTGCATAATAAATGATTGTGTGCAGTTTGTAATCCTAGCCACAATCCATGATAGCTTAGTCCATGTTTTAAATTTCATGTCTATAGATAGAGAAGAAAAATCTGACCAAACTGTTTAATCTTGGCAGATAATTAGATAGGTAGAGTAAATAAAAGGAGCTCAACTATTTAATCTGAGCCCTTGGATGTAATAAGGATAGATTTAGTTAATTTACTATTGTAAAGAGAAAGAAAAATATTTGATAAGGGTTTGCTAGCTCAAATGCACCCTGATAAAGACAAGAAAAAATGGTAGGATGAGTAGATGGGTAAGTAGAAGAAAGGTTGCAGAAGTATGATGATTGATTAGACAAAAGCACATTTACCATCTTTCAACATGTATTCCATATGTGAATGGGCAATTAAGCGTGCATAAGGTTTACAAAGTCAATTAATTAACTTCCCCCATCCATTTCATCCTTTCACTTTACTAATTTCCCACAAATAAAGTTCAAAGTACCAAAACTTTTAAGTCAAAGAGGCTCAGAGCATTTCTCTGACTTTTGGAGGGATCGAACCCTCGCCTCAATGACTTATAGGCAATAAGTACTAAAACACCCTCATAAAAGTTCATCCCCCCCCCTTCAGTTCATTCATCCCCCTTCATTTCCCCTCATTTCACTAATAAAACCCCTTTTTCTAAGGTTAAACACTATTTACCTAGGAAAAGAAATCGCCCCCATGTAAAACCCCTTTTTCCCAAAAAACCCACAAAAACACCTTATCCTAAGTATTTATGTTAATATAGGAAAAGCATTAAAATGTGAAAAATCATTTAGTTAGTGTGTGGTGTCCCCTTTCTGCCAACTTTTTAAGTACTAATTTTATTTATTAAATCCTGATAAAAAACCCATTTCCCCGTATATATTTAACTCCTACATATAAATTAACCCTACCCTTAGTTTAAATATAAACTATAATTTCACCCAAACCCCAAAAACCCACTAACTAATCGATTTGCGATTAAGTTAGGCCAAAAACCCAATTAATCCCTCCGCCAATGACCCCGACGCCTTAACCCCGCTTTAATCTGTCATTAAACCAAATACCATCGCACTTAATCACTCGTTGGGCCCCCCTGTTAGCCTCTGTGTAACTTCCTCTCCCGATCACCATGCGATCATCTTCCTTCACATCTGACAGCCCTTATCCATATCGCGCGGACCCGATGTCCAAACAATACCCGCCCGATAAAGTTGTTTTCCATCGAGCCCCCAATGCTACGTGTCGTTCCACGTATGGAATTGGGCGGCCTTACCCCAATACCACTGAGCGCCCAAAAGCAGTGTGATGGAAACCATTTACCGCCCGCCTACTACACGACAAAATGGTTATTGTTCACCCATACCCGCCAACATTGACTTTCACGCATAAAGCCAAAAAGCCCCAAATCATTTGTTTTTATCATTTTTCCAACTGTAAAACTTCATGCATGCACCTGCGAACGTCGAAGTTGTCAACCTATGTCCAATTGCACCCTAAAGACACCACAAAGCACCCATTTCACTTTCGAGCTTACACAAATCCTTTTCCACTGTTCGTAGTTGCCAGCCGCCCTGTTCAGAGCTAGTTTTCCTTAAATTCTAGGTATTTAAGCCATAATTCACTGGAAAACCTATCAATTTCAGAACCAGTACTGAGTTTTCTTAGTTAAAGTAAAAATTAATTAAAGAAACTCAAGCAAATTAAGCCAACTCAATATTGAACCACCATTGCCCTAAAAGACTGAAAATTACCTCCTCCATACTCAAATTCACAAGAACTGAGAATGGCCGCCCCAATTGCTATGGATGTTAGACCTATTTCCACTCCTCATCTAGACCTAGACAACCTCCCACTAGTCGATAAGGATTTTCAGATAAAGGACACCTCTGTCCAAGAATCCCCGCTCAAACTATGTTGACGATACAGAGACCAATACCTGAACCATGCTGATAAATTGATCTTCGGGAGTCCAATTTTCCCAAGTACCAATTCCCTAAAGTTCACATTTTCCTAGAAATTGTCCACTACTACCATGCAAATTATATCCCCAGTCAAAGAGCAGTGATGTCCCCTAACCAGACCATACTTTTCACCATCATTGCTGAATCTATCAATGAGATGTTGCAACTTCAACCAAGGAAAAACCTAACCCCTCTTTCTATTGGAAACCCATTAGACCAATTCCCCAAGCTTACCACTGCAAAAGTTGTTGAGATGTTCCAAACCTTCATCGGGGAGGAAAAGCATATCCCAAGAGATCCTCCATATGTGGCTACCATATTTTCCCCATTTGGTCAGGACATTGTAACAATGATATCTAGTGTCCTAGGTTATACCACCAGTGAGTATATGGATGAAATAATCATGGCTTTCATGTCCATCTTCACTCCAGGATAGCCTCTTGTTGTCATCTATGATTATGCCAAGTTTGTAGCCAAAAGGATGCATGACCAGTTCCTTCCAATGAGCAATGAGAGAGTTTTTAATTATTCCGCTATTTTGTATCACCTTTTTCTATACTACCAAGCAGATAAGTTCCCCTTTACTCTCCAGAAGCTTGACACAAAAGGTAACCCTAGATTAGTAATTTTGTGGACTCCATTGATCCATAAATATCACTCCCCATATTCATATGCAGACTTCATAGACCTATTTGTACATCCAATAGTGACAATGATGATAGGAAGCCCTCCTCCAAGAATCAGTTCAGACATAAAGAGGATCTTGCAACTCTCAAAACAATCCAAAGTAGGTGATTGGTACTTGTACCAAAACCATACTGAAATCGGAATCTATGGTTGCATGCTAACACCATACAATCTCCCCAAATACCTCCCAATGAGGTTATTTTCTCTAGAGTATTATAGGCAGATTATAAGTGCAGATGACACAAATTTTGTTAATGCCAAGAAGAAGGCCAACTTCAAAATCAAAGACCAATTAGGCCCCTTCATATGTAACTCAAGGGAAGCAGGCCATGAAGTTGAGATGATATTACAAAGCATAAAATTCCAGAGAAGTTTTACTTGGAGATATGACCCTTTGGAATTCATAACCAATAAGAAACAAAAGGTCAAGCTAGGACCTTTCATTCATCACCCCATTCCTGAAATTGAAGCCTTTGCAAACTAATCAGAATGGGTAGAAGGGACCTTAATAGATCAGGATAGCACCAAAGTAGACATTGAGAATGCACTCATTGACCTAGAGAAATAGATTGATGAGGGTTGTTTCCTGCAGGTGCCAAAAGAATCATAGGTACCAAAAGAATCACAAGTGCCAGAGGGATCAAAAGTACCAGACCTGTCAGAGGTGCCAGATCAAACAAACATACCAAAGAAATTAGATAAACCAGAAACCACCATGAGTACACCTCCAGTTCTATAGACTCCTCTAAATGAGGAGAAAAGCCTCAAGAGAAACAGGGAAGGGGCCACTACTTCAAAAAGAGAAACATCACAAGCCCATGCAGAGACAAGCCAGGCTAAGAGACAAAGAGTGAATCTTGTCTCTAAACAGGAATATACAGAGGAGATAGCTGAGGTTACAAGTACAGAAAGAGATGGAAGCAAGCTTTCCACTCCATTTGGAGGCATCCCAGAACCTTCCACATCACACACTCAGATATTGGAAAGACAACAAAGTGTTGAGGTATCCTCTTTTAGAATGCCAGCAGATAAATACCAAGATATTAAGGAAAGAAACAAAGAAATAAAGGCTAGAAGTGAGAGGCTGAAAGCCCAAACCTATGCACAGTATCTGAAAATGACCCCTACCGATCAAACAAGGCTTATGTCAGCCTTTGATTACAAGGAGGGGAAAATGCAGATGACCTTCATCAAGCCAACCACTCAGTAGCCAAGGACAGTAACAAATTTTAAAAGGGTGGATTTTGAAGTATTGGCAAGGGATATTCATCCCATTGACCAGATTGAGCTACACAAGAAAACAGGGGAGATGATATACTCCACCTTAACAGGGAAAACCATTGCTGAAAACCAACTGCAAAACTCTCTTAACAATATATCAACACATTTCCAGTTGGAGAAGGCCTCCTCACAGGCCAAAGATATAGAATCAAGTCCCTAGAGGACTTAGTCATAGAGTTGGGACATGATCCAAAACATGTAAAAGCTGCAGAACAGCTAATTAAGAAGAAAAATGATGGCATTGCTTCACTCAAGAAGCCGCTAAAGATACCACAGCTGCATCACCCACAGACACAGGAAGTCCTAGAAGCACAATAGGGACATGAAGAGCTCATGGACTTGGTCCTAAAGCTAAACGATCTACTCAAGGAGACATAGAAGGAGTTGGACACTTTAACTCAATCGAAGCAAAGTGACCTAGCCACAACTTCTAGAATTGTCATCCCCACAGTTCTACAGCAGTTCCTTCCACATTGGCAGCATCACTGGCACCCACAACTCCACCTGCCACAGCATTGCCAGTAACTGCAGAATCTACAACAACAACAGGTACATCAACAAACAAAGCAACGGAACTTGTGAAAGCCATGGAGGAGATGTCCATCCGGGCTACAGAGCTAAAAATATTAAAGGAGAAAGCGGCAAGTTTGGAAACTGATTGCAAACTTTCCCAAATTCAGCAAAGAGAAGAAACACAGAAAGCCCAAAGAATGGGTGAGAAAATCAAAGTCCTAGAGAAAGATTTGACATTGCAGAAGCCACTAGGACAGACTAAATAGATGCTCTAGGCCAATATCATTGACTCTATCAATGATATTTGGCCATCAATCCAAGTTATATTTGAGCAAACAGAATTGGTGAAGATAGCGACTGAAGCCATCCAGAAAGTAAGGGAAGAATTAGGAGACAAACCCGAGGATGCAAATCGACTCATCCACTTCCTAAACAGCAAGAACAGATATGAGCTCCAAGAGCTTAACATAGAAGACAGGACTGAAGCCATTCTGGAGATTAGAAAGGTTATTTCCAAAAGAACCTCATGCACAAATTAGAAGAGAAGTGCCACAACATGCAAGTAGCCATTAACAAGTTCATGGCTAAGTTTCATATTTTAAGGGACAAAGGTCTTCCTAGTCCCATGGTCATAAATGACAAACTCATGACCTAATTGGACTATAGTGATCAACTCAGGAAGTTGGCCAAGGAACAAGCCAACACATTAGCTATTAAAGCTTTGCCAACAGACAAAGTATTATATGATACATTTGAGAACTTGTTTTTCATAGAGCATGAAGTGAAACATTTGTTTCTCACCAAACCAAATTTTGCAAAATACACAGAGGCAGATGAAATCTATAGAAGAATGGTAAACGTAAAGTTGATGTAGAATAGTGGGAAAAATGACAGATTTACTATGACAAAATTACATGAGAAAGTTACTGCACAGTAAATTTGAAGGCAGCCAGTGAAACAGGTAACAGCAGAGCAGCGGGTCAAAAAGTAATAGAGTCAAAGAGTATCAGTGAATAAAGAAGATTCCAACATAGAAATACCACAACTATCAGCCAACTTAAAGGGCTCAAAACTCAACAAAAACAGCCAGCAAAACCATAATAAGAGGGACAGCAAGAAGCAGTTCTACATCTGTCTCTATCTTCATGCATGAAGATATTTTATTCCCTAGATTAAATTTCAAATTGTTATAAGATATTTTGTAATTATTTTTTGTATAAATACTTCACATTTCGAAGTATATAGGGTGGATTCCAAGACATTTCTATAGACTTTTTCTCTCAAATCAGAGTTCTATTGTATCAATGACTGGATTGGCTTATTGGATCAAGGAATAAAGATCAGATATTTTACAAGATTCTTGTGTAAAGTGAAATACAAATAAGTATTCTCTCATGTTCACTGTTGTTTTTCCTTATGTTTTTTCCATAATCTTGTTTGTTTCTCTAAAATCTAAATGTATAACAAGGAATGATATTTTAGAAATTGCTTGAATGCACTCTGTCTTCATTGTTTTATATTCTGAATGTTTTCTCTTAAACTATCTTAGCTAGGGAATTCTTAACTGCTCCTTAGCTTCTGTAGTTTCTCCTCTGGTCTATAGCAAAAGATTCTTAATTGCCCTTTGTTCGTGATCACCCTCTATTCTTCATTCTGATCCCGGTCCAAGGATTCTTAAGTGCCCTTTCACCCTGGTTAGAATCACTTCACCCATTAGACCTGAAGATTTGCCTTTTGCTTTGCTAGCCTGCCCTGTGAACATTCCCTTTAATGATCTGGTCCAGTTATGCCATCCATTTATTGACTCCATAGCCCAATGGCTTGAATACCTAGCTCTATCCATCTGCTCCAAAAACTCCACCATCCTACCTTCAATCCAAAATCAAAACCCCATGAACACTACGAACTAGCCTAAAATCCCATAAAAATAAAGCTAAATTATAAAGAGAGAGCCCTCTCTGGACTTAGGTTGGCTAGAGCCTAAGCCTAAAAGATTGGTTTGTGGTTACCTCAAATGCTTCCTTCTTTTGATAACTTCTAGGTATAATTCTGAGTGATAACACATTCAAGGTGAGAGATAGATTATGGTTGTAGTTGAACAAGAAGAGGCTACATGGTACCAGTAATAAAATCAAGGCTTTGTGATATTTTCCCTTTGAGATACTAGATAAGGTAGGAGATAACATCTATAAACTTAGTCTACTCCCATACATGTGCATTTACTCAGTGGTGAATGTAGAAAATTTGAAACCGTATGAGCTTTCCATGTTTGGATTAGGAAGAGAGACAATTCCTCCCTTCTATAGAGGAAGTAGTACCAGATGCTCAAGTTAAGTTGAGGAGTATACAATTTTGCATACGAGGTCCAAACATACAATACAAGGGCAGCATCACCTTTGGAAAATTGCATTAAAAGGAAAACTTTCAGGAAAGGCTAAATGGTGCACCTCAGATAAGGTGAAGGAAAAATTTACTCGCCTCATTTAATAGAAGATTTTGGGTACCAAAATATTCACAAAATGGGGAGGTATGATCTAGACTGGATCATTATATCAATTTTCATTCATATTGATGCTTTCAAAAGTGGGAAAAGTGGAGCAATTAGCTCATAGAACCAATTTTTACTAGCGGGTTTGTGTTTGGAAAATTAGGGTCTGAATCATTTCAAAAATAGTTTTAGGGATCAAATGATGTTTTCTAGGGGTAATTATTTTCACTTAATTTATTCACCCGCTAGTGTTATTATGCACATATATACCTTTCCAAAATGCAAGAGCTGCCTCATTGAGATTCTGTATGCAAAATTGATGCCACCCAGAAGTTGACCTTCATATTTTGACCACCATGATTTTAGAGGATGCCACGTCAACCCCCATTATTCATGGAAAGTGGGAAATCCACATGATCACGATGATGAATACTTTAGAAGAGTCAATATTTTAGCTTTAGTTAATGGTTGAAGGACTCAAACTTAACCACTAGTAGGCTATATGATTGTGTTATAACCAGGCCACTAGGAGGAAAAGGGGTTCCATTTTATTCGAGTGCATTTTATTCCATAGATGAATAGAGTAGTTGATAGTGGATGGAGATAGAGAAAAAAGAGATGGTTTTTGTATTGTAGCAACGCATGGGCCATGGGTCTCACTCCTTTGTACTTGCCTCCATTTCCATTCAGAGAACAAGAGAGAAGAGCAACCTCACCTTCCAACTTGGTTTTCTCATGTAAGGGTTTCCTAGATCATATCTTGTGTTCATTATGATTTGTGATTTTTATTTAACTATTGTTTATTTTCCATATTTTATCTATCACATGCATAAGCATAACTCAATAATTAATGGATCCAATCTAAGCAAAAATTCACCCTCACAATGTGGATCTCAAATTTTCAAATATGTTTTAGTAAATATGTTGTGGGGAACTATAGGATGGAAAATTCATAGTAGTGTATGTATCATAAGGACCCCAAAAAGTCATTGGGGCCTAGGAATAAGAGATCATTCTCTTATAATCTTACTCTTGGTGCAAAGTTTTTGTGGAGGCTAATTTATGATCATAATGACTGGTGGAAATAGGTCATTTATAGTGAATATTTTGAAGGTGAAAGGAAATTATGCCTGGAAATATTTTCAATCATTGGAGGGTTCAACAAATATAGAAACTCCTCTCATCTACAATTCCCTTGATCAAATCAAAATTGACTTGTATACCAAGAAATGGGAGGTTGATTAATATATGGACAAGCGAAATAATGCGGTACTCTCCACTAGCAAATCACCCCCTCATTTCTTCCTTTGCGTGAATGGTTAACAAGAGAAGGTAAATATAATTTGTTTGACATCTCTATATGGTAAACTGAGGGTAATTAGAATTGATGGTCTTGGGGCTCATTTCCCCTTTCTTTGCGATCAACAACTCACAAGTTGGAATATCAACTCTTGGTTTGTGTGTCTATCACTAGATGGATAAGGATATTAGAGGATGGAGAGTGTCTTAATATATTGTTAAATAGGGGTATAGTTTCCTATTCTTCTTAGATGGTGCTCCAACTAAAGAAGATATTTGGGCCAGAATATGGAACACAGATACGATTGATAAGGTAAATATCTTTTGGTGGGACCTTGCTCATAAGAAAATTCTAACAACTAAAAATAGTAGGAAGAGAGGATATTGTGCTCCATCAAGATCTTCTCTATGTAGGGAAAATTGGGAGATAGTTAGACATATTTTCTTGGATTGTAAGTTCTCAAAATCTATGTGAGAATTTCTCCTTTAGGTGATACCTCATAAACTCTCATGGTCTCATTCGCTAGCCCATTTATTTGACCCTTGGTAAAAATTATATATTGTTTCATTCAAGGGAATTTATATCTTTAAAAGAGTTTGGAAGGCCTTACCAAAGTTCAAAGTGTGCCAAAAGGAAGGTTTGTTAAAACTATCTCAATGATGTTTATCGAGAAAATAGTTGTAACAAACACCATATCTGCAAGAAAGAAGAAGAAGACCAATCAACATATTTTAATTGCATATTTGTTGCAATGGGTGATAGTTTCACTGACTAAATCCAAGCTCATGTCATCACTCTGAACAATTAAAACTAGTGGAAGAAATGATGACCCAAATTGCCAAATTTTCACAAACTACTAATATCATTGACAATTCTAGTTGCCAATACATGTTAAGGGTCATTTAAATCCTTGACTAGAACTTGGTGAGGTGAAAGTACTACTATTTTATCTTCACTTGAATAAGTTATTTGATACATTAATAGAAGGCTATATGGATGGCTTGGAACACAAAATGTCCATTATTTAGTTGAATTGTTCTAGACCCTATAACGGTAAGAGATCTATCATCACCAAAATATATCTATTTGGTGTTACATTCATTAAGAGAAGAAAATATGTCCCTATTCATAATCATATGATAAGATGTTCAATAATCAATAAGCCACTCATTAAAAGAAGTAGAAGTTGAGTTGAAGGAAAAATTAGTAGCAAAAGGTGCATGTGTTTAGGAGAAGAAGAGCTAAAAGAAGGATCAAGGTTTATTTCTCTTATTCATTCCTACTTCTATGAATTCCATATTTTTTAAACATTTAGACTCCAGAAAACCATTTTTCCCACAAAAATTACAATGCCTCTTAGTCTTCTTAATTTATAATTTAGCCTTGCTAGATAAAGGTGTAACTCCTAACTTGGATGATTCCACATTAATGAGCAATAGATATATAAACCAATTAATGCTACCTATGGTTACATATTCCAAGGTCAAGTGACTCTTCCTATCCACATATGACCCTTCATTTTCCATTATTTACAATTAACACAAAATATCAAATGCTTATGTGTCCAACATTCTCCCCCTTAAGCTAAAGGTGTGTTAGTCAGTCTCTCTTCCAAGTTCTTTGGTGAAGATGTCCATAACTTTCTTAGTTGTGGACGAATGTCTCAAATGAGTGGTCCTGGCCTTTACATGATATTGAATCAAGTGATACATTGTGTTAATGTGATTGGTTCAAACTTGGAATATGGGATTCTTAACCAAATTGATTGCAAAAGTATTGTTAACTAGAAGAGGAGTTGAATGTACTAGTTTCTCCTACAAATATTCAAGTATTTTTGTATTTGATGGGAAAGAAATGATAGTGTCGAAGGTTTTGGGAGCTTCTGTGATTCGAACTCGCAACATGTCAAGCCCAGCCAAGAAGGAGCAGCATCATGCTAAGAAGGAACCTGAGATGGAAGCACAACCAGACTCCATTAAAGTTGTTTCCGTCGAGCTTTCAACTCCCCCAAGATGGAAGAAATAGAATGAGCTAAGGCAGGTGCGAGGTCACCTCTCTGAATTTTCAGGGTTTATCGAGATGGGTTCTAGAATTAGTTATCCATACTGGTACCATGCTTGCAATCGTATGTACCTACCCTTTGTCCCACCTGTGGCGGAGGGTTTATAAAGGAAGTAAGCAATGGAGTTTCTATCTCTCGAACAAACCACTTTAGCGCTTCTTAATAGAGGATAGAGAGAGGCCTTCTGGGGTTGACCTCATGGCCGCCTTGCTCAATCGGCTGAATAGCCGAGGAATCAATGAAGGCCATGACCACGTCCATGACTAAATGTTCTACAGTCCCCTTCTGATTCTCATACGGGGCCCGATGGGGGCTAAGGGCCACATGGAGTCAATTTTGGGTGGTGATACAGAAAAAAAACCCAGGGCCTTGCCTGCAAACTTTGGGGATTATTTCATGGGCTCGATATTAGAACATATCATAGAACAGTTGTCTCAGAATGATAGATGCGGCCCTCCTCCTACCCCAAGTGCAGTCATGGATGCAATGCCCACGATTAAGATCAATACTTGACATCTAGTTAACAATTCGCACTACCCTGTCTGCAAGGATCGATTTGAGGTCGGCGACGAAGCCAGGGAGATGCCCTACAAGCACATTTATCATTCAGATTGCATACTTCCCTGGCTGGCCCAACAAAATATGTGTTATGTTTGTCGCCATGAATTGTTGGGCGGCTTTCCTGATGGCACACGGGCTAGATCTTCATTCAAGCCCAGTAGTGTTGCCTCATACCCCTCCACACCTTCAGCATCCGGTGGACAAGGAAGCACATCCGACAATTATTTCCCTGAACCCTCTGCAACCATCGACTACCAGTGTTTCTCAACAGTCCAGTGATTCATGAAAAAGTGCATGGACGAGCAACGACGAGTCCTGCTATATGGATTGCCTGTGGAGACACCCAGAGCACGGTCTAGAAACATCCAGATAGAAGCAGAACCCTTGGTAAGCCCTCAACGATATCAATTTTTTATTAAAACCCCTTTGGAGATATCTATCTTGGTTTGGGTTCTTGCAACAGACTCTGTTTTACATTTGAAGAATAGCATTTTCCACCATATTGGATATCTTGTCGGATCTCAACATCTGATATATGGGGGCAGAGCTCTCCAGGACACCAGACCTCTCATGGACTATAATATTATATCTGCATCTACAATAATACTCAATATGAGACTAAGAGGTGGTGAAGCAACAAACTACAGTAAATCAAAACAAACAAGAGGTGACATAGAGAGCAGTTCAACAAAAAATATAGAAACACAATGGAAGCACAAAAATACAGGGCTTTCCTTCAAGAACATCCTCCAAGTGAAAAATACTCCTACAATGACACCAAAGCAAGCTAGAACTGAACCTAGCCCATATATTGTGGGGCAATTGAATTATACCCAAGAATTAAACATAGATATACCAAAAATAGATGAACATTGTAATATTTTTAAAAAATAAGCTATTATCTGTGGATTCCACTGTTTTTGGCCAAAAGCTGTCGAGCTCTTCCATTGGATTTTCACAAACTAGACTACACACTGTGAAATTCATCTCTGTTCCAAGGGTTTCTTCATTGTAAATTCCCCTTCAATAGAGGCTAGAGACATTATATTATAGGAAGGACCATGGTTCTGGGGATCCACGGGCCCCTTCATCACACCATGGTTTCCAGAATTTGAAGCAAATACTATGGTTGTATCCAGAATGCCTGTATGGGTCCATTTACACAATTTCCCATTACATCTTTGGAACCAACAAATCCTTGCAAGTATTGGCAACACCATTGAAAGATACATTAAAACGAACTCACAAAGACTTGAGGAAAGAATTTTCACTTTCGCACGAATCTATGTGGAAGTAGATCTTATCAAAGGGCTGCCAGACCGCATACAATTGAAACAAAAATAGAGGTGTTGGACACAGGTATTAGATTATGAAAATACAACATTTAGATGTAGAATTTGCTGGCAAACAGGACACCTACAAAATCCGTGCCCCGAAGCCAAAAAAGATACCGAAAGAAAGAAAAACAGGGAAGCAATTCAAGGGATGGCAATTTCCCCCACCATTGTCAGATGAGGAGGAGGAAGCTGATGTGGAACATCCCATATCCAATGAGAACATTCAGATGGACAAAGACCCAGAAGTACAGGTAACAAATCCACAAGATCTGATGGACTCACAACTGGCAAAAATACTAGATACAATGGATACCAGTGGCTCAAAGAGACTACATACATCAAACAATTTTGATTCTGATAAGGACAACCCTCAACCTGTCGCTGACACTTCGCTTGCACTTGTATCTTCGATGCCGACTCAAGGGGAGTGGCAAAAGGTTGAGAAGAAAAAAGGGAGAAAAGCATGACCTTTCTCCCCATCTGTACAATATTTTTTTGCTTTCTATGAACATATGATCCGCAGTCTTTGACTTGCTAATGAATGCGTCTCACATATACAACATGTAATTTTGTTTTCATTAATAAAATTACGATTTTTCTTTCAGAAAAAAATATTCAAGTATTTTCTTGAGCCACACAAATTCTTTTGTTGCTTCTATTATGGCCACATATTCATCCTTCGTTGTGGAATCTATTGGAATTGATTGTTTGCATCACCTCTAGGAGACAATTTCTTATCTAAGCTCATGATATAACTTGAAGTTGATACTCCATTTTATTTGTCCCTATCAAAGCTTGAAATAAAATATCTATTTAAGTTTTATGTATCCACCTTAGAGTACTTAAATCCAAAATCTTAAGTTTCCTTTATGTACTTGAACACTATTTTTATAATATATCATTGTCTATCACAAGGATTTTTCATGAATCTTGAAAGGATGCCGAAAAAAAATGAGATATTTGGTTTGGTGGCAATAAGGTAGATGAAGCTTCACACAAACTATATGTACTTGGTTTCATCGTCAAATTCATTCCCTTCTTTGATGTGAGTTTTAAGTTTTGTTCCATTGGAGTAAAGAGTATATTGCATTTAGTCATGCCAAATTTGTTCAACAATTCTCCAATGTACTTTTTCGGGGATATGAATATGTACTTTGAATTTTGAATCACTCCAATGCCCAAGTAGTAGTGAATATATCCCAAATCCATCATCTCAAATCATTTCTTCAACTCTTTCTTTATAGATGAAATATAGCCTTCATCGTTCCCCGTTATCAATAGATCATCCTCATATACTACAAGAACATACAATAGTTCTTCCAACTCTCTTAAAAAAAAAAGGTCACATCATCAAGATTAATGTGCTTGAAATTTAACTTTAGAATATGCTTAGTTAACTTTTCAAACTAAGCTCGAGGTTCTTGTTTTCAATCCATATAAAGATTTGATGCGTTTGTAAACTTTTTTTTGTCCCTTCATGAAAAGGGTTTTGGGCTAAGACATGAAGACATTTTCTTTCAAGTCTCCATTCAAGAAAGAAGTCTTCACATCCATTTGCTGATTTTTCCATCCATTTTTTCTTTCCAAGGAAAATAGAGTATGGATGGTGTCCCAATTTGTGATGAGGGGAAAAATATCTTCACCACTGATTCCTTATTTTTGTGCAAATCCTTTTTCGATGAGCCATGCTTTGTGCTTATCAAGTAAGCCATTTTATTTATTGCTCATGATGGCCCAATTGTAGCCTTTTGGATACAAATGCAAGGTCCACCAACTTCCACGTCCATTTTTTTATGGGAGCATCATACTCCTTCTACATGGATTTCCATTTGTCACATGAAGCAACTTCTTCAAAGGAATTTGGCTCAAATTTAGTAAATAAATTCAATTCAAAATTGTATGAAACATCTATATAATCTACACCACTTGACTTTGAATTATCTACCTCACCTCCATCTTGTCTTATAGAATATTTGGTTCTAGTATTTCCCACCTCATCAAGATGTACACTTTCAAGTGTCGTGATGAGCCATTTTGGATGTTTTTGAGAAGTTCTATATTGATTTTCTGGTGGTAATACATTATCATTAGTAATAAACCTCTCAATCCTCTTATTGACATTATCCAACTAAACTTCCTATTTTGATGAAGTGTCATGTTCAGGAGGGGGAGATGGTGTTGCAAAGAGAGATTCCAAAGATTGACTCAAGATAGATATTCCCTTTCAATATTTGTAATATCATTTTCCAAATCATGATATGTATTTACATGAGTAAACCTTTCTAGATGATCAATTTGTCACCTAATAGTTTCATCACTCTTGGTGGATTCAAAGAATATAAAATCTCCAAAAAGTATGAAATTCTCAGTTTCTTCATCATAGAGATGATATGCCTTGGTTGTATATGAATATGCCAAGAAAATGCACTTGTGACTCCTTGTATCAATCTTGTTTCTTTGTTGCTTTGGAGTCAAGGAATTATAGGTGGAACCAAAGACCTTGAGATGCCTTACCAAATGAATGTGGCCATACCACATTTCATGAGGATTCTTGTTACCAAGAGCATGAGATAGACACTTATTCTTTACATACATTTCACAAATAACTACATTATTCCAAAACATCAATTTCATATTTTTGAAGAACTTCATGGAAGGAACCATATTTAAAAGAGCCATGCTCATATTTTCGTCTACACTATTCTATTGAGGATTGTATTGAACTATATTTTGATGTTGAATCCCATGTTTGTGAATATAATTCTCAATTTCATTAGATTTCTATTATTTTCCATTATCAGTATGAAGATACATTATAGGTGATTGTGTTTCATTTTGAATCCAAACATGAATTTTTTGGAATGTTTGAAAACCTTGATATTTATCTTTCAATAAATACACCTAACACACCCTAGTGTAATCATCAATACAACATGACATATTTATTGATATTTTCAAAAGCAATATGAATGGTGCCACACAGATTAGAATGTATCAGTCCAAGTTTTCTACATGCTCTAGAATTGGAATCATGGAATGGATGTTTTCTATGTTTTCCAAGGATGCAAGCATGACATTGTTTCAAAGTCCTAGAGATAGTAGGCAAACCAAAAATGCCATTATTTTTCCACAAACAAAGGCTTCGATAATTAATGTGTCAAAATGTTGCATGCCACAAAATGTTAGATGACATTGTACCTCCATTTTGATGAGAAAGGTATGTAGAATTTTGTGCATGTGAAAAGGTCCCCTTCAACTTATAAAATATTTCATATATCACTCATGTCATCACAATAGATATAGAAGACACAGAACACCATGCAAAATAAAATCAAGATAGATGAAGGAAGATAGATGAAATATTTTACATGGTGTTCTCTATGGTTTTATATATAAGAGTTGAAGGAGTAATAAATGAAAGATAGAGAACACCATGCAAAATAAAATAGAAAACACCATGAAAAATCTTGAAGGGTACAAAGAGTTGTAGAGGAATATTTTGAATAAATAGAAGGAACATATAAATCACCATGCAAAATAAAATCAAAGAGTCTACAAAACTTGAGTTTGATTGTTCCAATTCTTGAAGGTTTGAGGCTAGATTTGTCTGCAAAATACACTGTCATTTATATTTTCATTGGATATTTCAAAGAATTCTCTTTGAAAGGTCACGTGTCATGCTTCCCCTATGTCAAGCAACCAAACATCTCTCCAAGAAGCACATGCAGTATTAAATTAATACGCATTTACTCCAATATTGCAGTGAGAAACAAATGAGAAAATTTAGGTGCATTACCTTTTTCCAAATCTGAAATTTTGCCCTTATCTTCTTTATTTTATTGATTTTATTTGATCCTCTCCCATGGGACTTTGAACGTTCTTGAATCATGTCAATTTCTCCCACCATAGACATAATGCAAATATGATCTCTTGCTTTGGTGATGTCTACCCTCTTGCATCTAAATTTCATTCTTCGAAGTCCTCTTTTACTACTTTCTCCTCTAGAAGAATTATGTGACTAATTCTTCCCTTTTTTAGCATGGAATATGGTTTCTTCAAGGAGATAAGCTGTTATTTTCCTCTTCCTAAAGGCTTTCTCAAATTCTACAACTTTCTCCAGTAAAGAGTCAAATGTAATGGAATTCATTTGACCACTAGCTTGCAAGGACTCAAGATAGTGAGAGTATGTAGGGTAGAGGGATTTGATGAATGTTGTGAGAGGAATATATGTATTTTCCCAATGTAATATATTTCATGCAAGATGGATTTGATCTCTAATGATAAAGCCATGGATATTCATCCTTCAACTTGAGGTTGAAGAGTTTTACTAGTAATTGTATGAGTTCAAGTTCTTAGTGAGAATAATACAAATATTTCGACTTATTCAAAGCACTATAAGCATCATTAATTGAAAAAAATGTGATAACTCACCTCTTCACTTACAGTAGTAGTATTGAGAACATATCTTTTCTTTTGTTTGTTCTTCTATATGGGAATTTCTTTGGAAAATGTGGGCTTGGCATATCCTGTTGGCTTCTATTTCACTTCTAATCTAGAATCATATTCTACTTCTTCAATGGCCTCTCCTTCACAAATTCCATCCTACATATCATTGGAGATTGGTGTGCTCTTGATCTTCCTTAACCATCCAGAATAGTTCCCCTTGTTGATTAGCACCACACCAACTATGGAATTGATCAAATGCATCTTCAACAATATGTATAAGGTGAGTTCTAAATAAGTAATATCTCTACAATAACAATTATCTATACGGGGGGAAAACATATCAAATAACTATGAAATATCTTTTCAACAATTTTCAACTAGATTGCAAGATTGGCTTTTGCTTGATTTTTTTTTGTTTTTTTAAATTATAGGTTCCTTACTAAATTCCAAAACCTCAATACAAATAAGGTAAGGTATGTTTTCATAATTGTCTCCACATTCGGAGATTGAAGTCACATTTCATGATGGAATAACCACTAATGGAGATACACGATGAATAACACGTTACTTGAGAAACCCTAGCATCAACTTCTTTGTTCCATTGGTCTTGATTTCTTGCTTGTTTCTTCGAGTGGTTACAACCTCCTTTGTGTGCCATGCAGAATCCCAATGCACCTAGGTATGGGGGGAGGCCTGATAAATTGATATTGAGATGTCTCAATCTATAAAGAGTTCCTCTCCCTACTAAGAAGATTGTCATAGAAAACCCTACTACTAAGAAGGAGAAAGATGGAGGTGTTAAGTTGAAGTAGACAGTGCCAAAGGCCAAGTAAGTGTCGATTATTACTATTGAATATGAAGAGTTATGAACATTGAGAAACTAGACATGAATCAACTTGCATAATATTGTGAACCCATTATGTCAGTGTTATATACAAATACTTTTAGGCATGAGGTTTTGTAAGTCGCGGGACTAAAGGAGAAGCATTAGGGTTCATGGAGAGAGTGCAAGCATTGAGCATTACATTCCATGTGAGAGTGTTAGTGCCAATCATTAGAATTATTAGAGAGAGTGCAAGTGCCAATCATTAGAATTCATGGAGTGAGTGCACATGAAAAGAATCTAAACATATGCTTGGACGTATAACAAAGTAATCAAGTGCCCAACAAGTTGCAGGCCTAAGAAACTATTGATCAACATCTCTTGATCAAATTCAAGGTCAATTTTTCCACTTTTGAATCTTCCAAATGATCCTCATGGAGACACAAAATGTTTAAGAGCTTAAAATCAGTTCGATATGTGGTGCCTCGTTACAAAAGGATAATCAATATGGCTTCTCCTCCCAAAAATTATAGGGTTGTTAAAATGAAATAAATTGGTTGTATTCATCCTTTCATTTGATAGCTCTATCTCTCAACTATACCTAACACTTTTACATAATTTAAAACGAAGATCATTCACCTAAGATACAACCAATATTCATTTTACCTTCCTAAATTTATCCATTGTATCCTTTCAACATTCACCTTTTACATTTACCATTAATTATTTAATTATTTTACTTTTCTATTTACCATAAACTATTATCTAATTTCAATATTTTTGTTTTCCATCAATTTTATCTACCCCTTATTATTTTGAAATTTTCCATACATCCACGTGTCTATACTTAGCCTTTCCACTTTCCATATTCCTACTATTTACCATTTCTATAATTTTCCATTTCCATTTCTAACTAGTTTTTATATTTTTGCCTTTCCATTCTCCATACTTCTAGAGAAATCTATTCTATTTTCCAGATCATTTCCTAGTCTATACTTGGAAATATTTCCATATTATTTCCCCAACATCTAATATATTCATAACCTCTCTACACTATCCACATATATGTTATAACACTTAGTTTATTTTTTAGGTTGAGCATTCCTTTGCGAGGAATTTTGTATGTAGTTTATTTTTTAGGTTGAACATTCCTTGGCAAGGAATTTTGTATGCACACACCTCTGCGCACCCTTTCCTCCACACACATCCACACATTACTTTCCACATATATGTTATAGCACACCTCTATACTAACCACATATATGTTATAACACTTATTTTATTTTTTAGGTTGAGCATTCCTTTGCCATGAATTTTTTGTGCATAAACCTCTGCACACCCTTTCCTCCACACACCTCTGCACATTACTTTCACCTTCTCATACCACTTAACCTCCACATAAACCTTTTCTCCCCACACCTCACACTCCATACCAGAAGTATGTTTTATTACTTAGTTAATTTTAACTTTATTTACTTTTATTTTCCAAATTCTCACATTCCATCTCTGCATTATTATTATTTCTTAAATTATTTTATCCAAACTTCATTTCTCATATGTCCCTATAACATGTGGTAGCTAGCTAGACATACCCCAGACGAAATTGCAGAACATTGATTGCACAATGTTGACTGAGGGATGAGTTGGAAAACAAAGGAAAAAATTTAACACTCTCCACAAATTGTGTAAAGTTTCATGACTCACTATGCTTAATACATGAGCAATGTAAGGGAGGTTTACTTTATAAATACATTGATGCATATTAACACCATGAATGAAGAATTAAAAGGTATATTTATTGATCAAAAGGCCAAAATTCATAAGGAGCAAATCAACGACTACTAAGTCACTTCATGCATATCGATAATTTTTTAGTCACGAACTTCTAGAGGCCATAACTTGAGTTCCCAATATCCAATTTGGGAATATGAGAGCTTACTGGAAAGTTTTAAATGTTAAGAACGCATTGGAAGTGGTTTCCATGTTTAAAATTATATATATATATAAATTTCAAAAGTTAAAAATAATAGTCATGACCATTTTGGTCGTATCACTAAATTATTTTTGAAAATTATTTATAAAAAATCAAAATCAAAATCAAAATCAAGAATATCTAAAATGGGGCCAGAATGGAGGAAACATCCTTAACTTCATATTTTCAAAATGGATCTTCATTCAATTAACACAAAGAGGAAAAACTTAACCATCATGTAGTTATAAGATGAAGAAAATATTATAAAGGGAGAAAATCACATTCGGAAGCGAGATTATTTTTGGGGTTCTTGTTGAAGATGGGTTATCCTTTCCAAAATATTTTTTGAATCAACTTGCTTAACTTCCCCTCTCATATATTCTTCCACATGTCTTTCCATTATATTTTACTTGTGTTCTCAATTACATGAAGATTTATGTTTGATTATGTCTTCTCATCTCATCTCATCAAATCACTTCATATTGTATTTCTTGTCCAAGGGAGCAAGATCCCTCCTTGTATTAAAGCAAATGTATTTTAAATGCAATTTATCTATTTGTCATATAGGCGGTTGTTTTAGTTTTTAGACAATGTCAAACTTGTCATATTGAGATACCATCATTAAATTTTCCCACAAAGAGTTATTCAAGTTTCATGTTGCGGACATGAATATGTATCATAATGTATCATTGGATTCTTGTGCAATTTAATCTTTACAAACTCATTTGAATTTAACATATGCAGTATTTTAAATTTATTTGAAGACATGTTCATATTATTTTATTTTATTATTTTCAACTTATAAACTCATAGTTTATTATGGATTAACATTATTTTAAAGAAGAAGGCAAAATACTTGTTGAAGGTAGACTAGAACCCACTACATAAAACCTATTTATTTTTGTATTCATCTCTTGCATGCTTAAAGACTAAATTCATTGTATAAGAGATTTATTCGGATTTGGTAGTTATCACTCACCAGTTGCATTCATTCAAGACCATAATAATAATGTTCCACATATTGAAAGAGGAGTACCACCCCCATAAAAATGAAGAGGGAATATTGATAATTCCTTGGGAGGTTGGCTATTATCTTCGATAGAAAAATATATCAATGGAGATAGGGAGGATAGGGACATAACTAGGTGCAATAATCAGGAAGTTAGTCAAACCTCACTTTAATACTATGTTTGATCCAAGAGCATCCCTAAAGGCCCAACAATCAAAGTCCTTGAATCTTAGTGAAACCATAACTAAATCGAAGATCTCATCACAAGGAATCCAATGGTGTAAATGATGCCTCAATCTGAGTTCGTATGCAAAAGTTATGCTCAGCCAAAGTTCCAGTCAAACTTAGATAAAAGCCAAAATTTAGTTGGTGCTGGATAAATTTGGGGCATCACTAAATTTGGCAGTTTTTCCAAATTGACAGTCAAATTTAGTAGAGGTCCGATAAATTTAGTGGTTGATTCATGGACCAATCTAATGGTGCCACGTGGCACCCACCAGGTAGTCAAGTTGGCCCCCAATTCGACCAACTGGAAGATGCATTCAACATTCGATGGATATGGTCCAACATATATTTTGGAGGTTTAATATATGTTATATATATAAACATATAACAGTTATATGTTAATCATTACAATGATGGTTTTGTTATATGTTATATATATATATATATATATATATATATATATAATATAACAATGGTTAGGGCTCTGCAAGGTTGGAACCGAGGACCCCCACCCAACCAACCACTTAACATAATATGGGTAACCAATGAGTCAATCGACCGTTCATTGATTTGCCTACCAATCACACAAACTTAAACCCAAAAATCCAAGAGTCGGGAAGAGGATACTAGTGAGTTGCAAGTAGAGGAACTAGAACGCAAAGAACCTCACGTATGTAGAACTAGGAGGGCACACTATTCCAAGAGGAATATTTAGGGGAATATTCCTAGAATATCCTCACAAAATCTGTTATGGAATCTAAAAGATTCTTTGAGGGACCATAGTTGATTTGTAGAAATTTTGAATAATAAACACATATTCAATGGAGATTATCCTGATCATGTACTATTGTGGAATACATACACAATACATAAGCTCCTCTACGTTGATCATCAATATAGCAGCATCAATAACAATTAAACATCAAGAGCATGCACACATTAACACAGTATGTAACCTGGGGAAAGCTTACAGCTCAAAACCCCACACTATCTGTATATAATGATTGAGAACATGTAACATTACAATAGTGAATACTTCTCACTAGTATCCAGCACTATTTCCACCTGTTACACACAATACAGCTCAGATCTGGTCTCCAAATCTATTCCACTGTTTGCCTGCCTCCACTGCTCAATACCTGCTCAAGAATGGATGAGAATGGTTGAACCAAACTCGTATTTACATCAAAAGAATCACTCACACTGGGAATTACATGAGCAGAGGCTATAATCACTTGGTATTGGCCAATTCTCATTGGCATAACTCAATCCGATTGATTGTGCAAATCCTCATGCACAACTATAGTCACAACTGATAGCAATCTGATCCTCTAACACTTGTCCCTGCTGAACTGAACATGCACTGACATGCAACTGAGTTAACCGATGTATTCTTTAGTTTCATTATGAGTTAATAATTAGTTTAACAACTCATCATTAGTCTATTTGCAGTTAGACTAATTACAACTAGTTTAACCAAGTCAAACTGAACACAACTCCATCAGCTCCACAATCAACTCCACCAAACTCAACCGATTGAGTTCTAACTGAAGTCATGCATGAAACAACTCAACTGACCCACAAAGAAAATGTATTTCCTTCTGACAGCTGCATGTGCCACATCTGTAGCTCAAACTGAAGTGATCCAAGAGAATAAGATAAAGTTTACATTCTAAATATTATTATAAGCTAATAATATTTGACTGCTCTATAATTAGACTTGACAGTGTCACCACTGTTGTCTAAAAATAGAAGTCCATCTATTTTTTCCAACTTGACCAATCATCCATAAACATCACCTTGCAACTCATAGACATGATCCATTTTTCTAAAAATAGACTTTGCGCCATAATTTGCTTGCGGGCCCACTTAGTGAAGGTGACTCTTTTCACTAAGCTCCATCATCTTGTTGCAATCTCAACAGGACTAACTCAGGGATGGTCAAAATGGATGACAGATATTTTGCAGATGAATGGTTTGTTTGAACTGATCTCTTGGACACATAATGACACTACAGATGGCTTGGTGATAATTGACCCAAAGCTAATACCCATAAACCAGCTGAAGACTTTCAATGTGGTTTAGTTAGCTGTTAGGCAAAGGATTTCCCAACCCAGGTGAATGAAAAGTGTCGTGTTCAAGAGTGGTTAATGGCTTTTCCAAAAAACAAAGTGTAACAAACAGGTTTATTTTTCTGTCTTTTCCCCCACCATTTCTGGCAAGTACGTCTTTATTTTTGACAAGCTTGAGGAGGATAACATTTGCTTGTTTATAAGCTCATCTTTCAGATGAGTCCAACTTAGTTTAAAATTTGAACCCTAAGAAGGAGCGGTTCGTTCTTGTTTAAAATTGAACAGGTCCTTTATTGTTAAATTTTAACGAGTCCAGTATACTAAAACTCGGTGTTTTTCCATTTTAGGGAGTCAGTGGAAAAACTTAAGAAAACTCCATGGGGGTCCTTTTTCATAAATTTGTGTCCCTCGAGCTCGAAAAAGTATAAAATAATACTCGAGAGAGACCGTTACGATCAAGGAGTACTTTTCATAATTAGTGGCTCCGATCCAAAAAAGTAAAAAAGTGATCGAAGACACATCATTTTATAACTAGTATCAAACTTGAAATGACAAAAGTCCATCGATATTTTCATGTTTATATGGTCAGAAAAGATTTGTAAGTGGACCATCCTTTTAATTCCGTTTAACGAGTTAAAAAGGGAAAAACTTGGTAATATTTTCATATTTTATGAGTTAGAAAAGAGCTTAAAGAGGACTCCAATTTTTTTCTTTCTTGTAAATTTTGAAAGAGTTCGAAAAAGTGATAAAAGTATGCTCTTTGTTGAAAAATGATCAATTTTCCCGAAAAATCCAATATTCTGCACAAAAAATCAAAATATTACTCATACCTTTTTAAGATAAATAAAAATGCATTCAAAAATTTACTTTTTTAAAGTGTAAAATAAATAATTGAAAATTCATTTATTCGAAAAAACTTATAAAAAGGGATTTCTAACTTCATTTTTACCATTTGATATCAGAGTGAGAAGTGAGAACTTTTAGGTTTCGAAAAATCCGTCTGTTGGAATCGAAAATCGTCAGCTCCAGGTAATCCACATCCTCCTTATCTTGCATTTCATCCATTTACATTTCATTTTTAGGCTTTAAATTTGATTTTTGGAGGAGAAATTGGTTTAGAAAATCACTCGCGAGGGTCTGCAGGTGCATCATGCGGCCCCTACAGACCCGGACTTTTTTCTACAAAGAAAAAAGTCGTGGGTCCACACCTATTGCTTACAACACATGTGGAACTACGCATTATTTCTAAGCAGAGGGTGTGGACCCCGTGGAATGGATTTTAAGAACTTAAATTTCTCCATTCTTGCCCAAAATTTTTCAAACTAAATTGTTCTAATATGTATTTTTTGCATTATAGGACACTCAAAATGCTTATTTGGTGAGAACACGAGCATGAGGATGTGGATCTTGCTGCAATAAATCATATGCCCACATTGCAGGCATTGAGAGCATGCAGATTGTTTAAGTTTTGGGCTATACCGGGCATGAGGGCCCAAGTAGACCTCTTACAATGGCTGGGAGACAGATGGAACATACAGGACAGGTGTTTTGTGATTGGTGGCCACCGGCTCGAAATCGAGCTAGAGGACATATATTTTTTGACTGGTTTTCCCAAGAAAGGCGAACAATTATCTCTTTTCGGGACTAGGCCAGGTGGCCAGTATGTCGCTAGTCTCCTATTGGAGTTTTGCAATGATCAAACAAAGGATAAACGGATTGATATTAAAACTATCGACCGTCCTGAACTTAAGGTTATTGCATTCACTGTTACCAGGCTATGCGGGAGTGTATCATTGCATGTGGCTACTGGATCCCAGATGCAGATGGCTATAGACTGTTATCGAGGCACCATATTCAACTGGTGCGAGGCTGTGTTGGCAAATGTGAAAGGCCAACTAACAAGAGCAAAGAATGGAAAGTTAAAAAACTTTGGATATGGTTTTATCATTGTCAGATTTGCTCTAGAGAGGATCCCCATGTTAGCCCCATAGCATATTCTTGTTGATGCTAGTCTTCCTCGAGAGCCTAGGCTAATGCATTGGATTTCTTTGATGGCTCGTCACCCTGAGGAGGCCTCAGAGGTTGTTCTATTTCCGCCTGAGTATTTTCGTTGGTTGAACAACCAACTTTTTGTGATTCAGGATTTTGCATATGCTGTGATGGATTATCACAGTGACCCAAACATGACTCTTCCATCAGGAGAGCAATGAGATGATTCAGGTAAAAATCATTTTCAACACTTTCTAAGTTTTAATTAATTTTTTATTTTAAATCGTCCAAAACTGACAATCAAAAGTTTTAAATGCAGATGTGGGTCTATGACGACCAGTCGCTCTCCAGCCTTATGAGAGGAGACACCCAGCTGCAGTAGTACCAGCCCCAGAGGACCAATCAGTAGAGATCCTGATCGACTTGGAGAATCATCTAGAGCACTTGACAGTAGATATTCCAGAGACTGGCATAGATGATATTCCACTTAGGTTACAGAGATATGTGGTTGGGGTCCCAGGACCTTTTAGGAGGTTCCTATGTAGGGTGGCCCGAGTAGTGGTTTCTTATCATGATCATACTAGGGATAGGATGATTGATTTTGTAGACTCACATGACATTTTTGTCTTTTTGTATTATCATTTTTGCCGATCGTAAGGTGTTTTTCAACCTATGTTCAAAGAAAATTATATTTTGACACACTTCTTCTATACTATGATATATCATTATTATCGGCTATCTCGTGTAACATGTTATTGAATGTTTTTAAATTTACTGTTATGATTATTGCAAATGTCTATTTATCATACGAGAAGCAACTACATCTGCTAACGTATTTAAATGTCTTGGAATATGCTGATATTCAATGTAATCAAATTCACGTTCCAAGAGACGAAATCTCAAAAATAATCTTAATAACACTGGATTTCTAATGGCATAAACCCTATTAATCTGTAATACAACGAGTTCAGAATCTAACCTAACAATCAAACTCTGAATCCAAAATCAGATGGATTCAGATAATAACTCAATCACTACACTATACTTTGTAATGTTATTCGTTGTTTGATCGAAGCCTACCCCATGCATAGAAACTAACTCATCAGAGGGTGAATAGATAACCCAAGTTGCGGAAGAAATGTTCCATGTACTACAACAAGCACCATCAGCAAAACCAATGTATGTTTGAAGAGATGTCAATACCTGCAATATGAAGAGTAAAATCAAGATAAGCAGGAATAGTGATAAAAGCACTCTCTAAACTAGGCACACTTTTCTAATCTAAAACACACCGGCTATAAAGAAACTAATCTAACAAAAAATCTCCACATCGAAATTTAAGTATAATATCTCTTCAAATAAGGTCCATTTCTGGGTTTACCCAAAGAGACACCGTCAAAATCTATCAATTCATAAGCCCCTTTTGCCAACTTTCGATTAACAATATAAGGACCATGCCACATAGGTACAAATTTTCCAACCCCTAGCTTATCATTTTCTTGATCATCTAGTAAAACTAGGTCTCCTTCTAAAAAATTACGAGGTGTAACATTTCGGTCATATTGAGCTTTTATTCGTTTCGCATGAGTCTCAATTGCTATTGCAGCGTCGATTCTCATCTAGCTGAGCTAAGTACAAAAAATGTTTCTCCTCTTCAGAAGTGGCTAGGAGTAATTCTATGGCTAATTGTAATGACGAAATTTCACATTTAATAGGTAACACTGCTTCCAAACTGTAGACTAGTTGTAAAGGAGTGAAAGACCAGTTGAAAAGGAGTGAAACCAGTTGATGTTTTCACTGAGGTCCAATATGCCCAAAGTGCTGAAAATAGCATGGTATGCCAATTCAACTTTAAATACCAATGATTTGTTGGATCATAGTGACTAAAACTTTATTGATAACTTCAACCAGACCATTAACCTGCGGGTAATACAGAGTAGAACTATCGTGACGTAGGCCAAGTTGATCTGTCAGTTCAGTCATCATGATGTTTCGAAAGTGACTTCCATGATTAGTAATAATAACTTGAGGAACACCGAAACTAGCAATTATATGATTGAATACGAAATTTGCAGCAGTCTTGCCGTCTGCCGAAAATGTAGGCATCGCCTCGGCCCACTTAATAAAATAATCTACGGCTAGGATAATATATGCATGCCCCCCAACCGAGTGAGGGTTACATGTAATAAAGTCAATACCCCACTTTACGAAAGGACCGACAACAATTATAGGGTGGAGAGGAGCAGGTGGAGTACGCATTTTACAATCAAAGATTTGACAATTGTGGCATTTTCAGATTGCATAGATACAATCTTTAAATAAGGGTGGTAAGAAATACCTAGCGCGTAATATCTTTTGGGCTATGGCATACCCAGACATATGACCACCACATGCTCCAGAGTGACAGTCATTCAGAACCTTTTTAGCTTCTTCATGAGTTAGACAACATCAGAAAACAAAATCCGCCCCACGACGATAGAGTGTATCACCAATAATATTGTATTGTTGGGATTGGAAACGTATTTTCTGTCAGATCGTGAGATTTCAGGCCAAAAAGATTGGGTTTGGAGATAAAAAATAATATATCCATACCAAGGATCAAGAGTACTAATAAGAAACAAAGATTCATTTGCAGTGGGTTACTTTTCCACTGTTTCAGTCTCAGTACATGGGAAATCACACATCAGTTCCGCAAAAACCAAAGATTTCTTTGCCTTGGATTTTTCAAATTCCAAGTCAAATTCTTGCAGGATAACTATCCATTTGGAATACTTGTCCCCTAGCAATTTTTTGGTCAAGGTGTACATCATAGGGTTACAGTAAAAAATTACTATGGTTTTGCGTAAAAGATGTAGTGACGAAATCTTTGGACAACTTGGATAGCTGCCAAGGCCATTTTATCCACATGTGAATATTTAAGCTCAGTCGGATGCAGAGTTCGACTAAGATAGTAAATCACATGTTCGTTGTTGAATTCATCTTCTTGAACTAAAACCATGCTAATGGTGGAATGAGAAGCAGCGAGATACAAAAAGTAATCCTGGTTGTAATTGGGAGGATGCAGTAACGGTGCATGGGTTTACACGTGTTTAAGTGCATCAAAATATTTGTCATACCAAAAGAATGGAGTATTTTGTTTCAACAACTTGGTAAAACCTTTTGTTATCTCGGTGTAGTTAGGAATGAAACGACATAAAAAAATTTCTTTCCCTTGCAAACTTTGGAGTTGGCGAAGAGTCGATGGAGGAGGTAGATTGATGATAGCTTCAACCTTCAAGGGATTGACACGAATGCCAGCTTTTGAAATGACAAATCCCAGTAAATGATTCGTTTCCACATAGAATACACATTTGTGTGGATTCAACCTAATTCTATAATGCCTACATCTCATAAAGATAGCTCGTAAATGAGTGAGATGATTAGCTCTACGCAATGAATGGGTAGGTAAATCATCGAGATAAGGCGGCACGATGTGCTTGATGTCATGAAATGTGTAAGACATAGCCCTTTGAAAAGTTGCTCCAGCGTTCTTCAATCCAAAAGGTAATTTGCAATAAGCAAATGTTCCCCATGGACAAATGAAAGTTGTTTTAGGTTGCTCAGCAGGGAATATGTTGATTTGATTGTAACCGGAAAAGCCATCCATAAAGGAGAACATTTCACTACCGGCACAATCATCAATAATTGTCTTTAGGACAAGCTCGATTAATATCCCTATAATCAATACATATTCTTATTGTTCCTTGCTTTTTGTTAACAGGAAAAATATTCGATACCCAATCGGTTAAAGGAATTGGATAAATGAAACCTGAACGAAGTAATTTCTCAACTTCAGCTTTAATAGCAGTGGCTTTTCTTGAATGTATCTAACGCAAACGTTGCTGGACAGGTTTAGTATCCAGGTAAGTTTTAATTTGATGGACAACAATTGATGGATCGATTCCTGGCATTTCTTCATATGACCAGGCAAACATATAGTGGAATTCTTGAAATAGGGCTTTATAAGTTTGGATTTCATTGTTCGTACAGGAAGCACCTATATGAATGTTTTCAATAAATTAATTCCGGGCTTAATTGGAATTTCAATAGGAACCGTTCAAGATATATTTCCCAAATTTAACTCAGAATTAGATTGTTGCAATGGATTCTGTGGTTTTTTGACATATTCAGTAGTAAAAATAGATGAAAAATCATTTTCAAAATGATCAAGCTCAGGTAAAAACAATGATCGATGATGAAGATCTTCCCATGGTAGATCTTCCCATGGTAGATCATCAACAGACAAAAATTCACGAATCTACTCATTAGTATAAACAGGATCATAAAGTGTTGTTGTAGTTGAGGTTGACATTGAAAGTGATTCCCCATGGACCACATTCATTGGATCAATTTCGGTTGAACAAGAGTCAGAAAACCACTGTACAACCTGATATGCAATTTCAAAGGGACTCAAAGGCATCACGCCATCAAATGAATCCACCTCAAAATTGGAAGGTACGATCCAAGGATCATCAAAAGCAATAATGCTCGATGAAATCATATGAATAGTTGCAATAGAAGGTGATACATTAGAAGGAGGGAAGGAAAAAGTTCCTAGTAAACTAGAATCTTTAATCAAACCTACTCCAACATCCTTGTAAGGGATAGTTGTTTTACCAACATGCTGAATAGTATCTGAAGAGGCTGGGTCGGATGAGAAATAAGTCATCTGGTCTATCGTAATGATCTTTCCGTTATGAGGAAACTTGATAAGCCGAAAGACCAATGAAACAATAGTAGTCATAGCATAAGACCAATTGTGACCTAGGAGAAGGTTGTAATCTAGAGGGGCATCAACCACTTCCACATCTAGATTTACGGTTTTGCCTTTGACCCCTATAGGTAAATCCTGCAAAATACCAAAAGGATGGAACCCTTGGCCATTAAAAACCTTTAGAATTGTCGGAGACTAAATGAGTGTGGGAGAACCAAGCAATCTCCAACATTGGATCGACTTAATACACGCAGAAGCTCCTTCATCATCCGAAAGCAAGGTCTGTTTTTTACTAACACTGGAATCTGAAAAGCAATTTGATGAGGTAGGTGGGGTTTACTATTCTCTAAATCGAAGATTATTAGGTTCAAATCTTGAATATAAAAAGTTCCTATAGCAGACAATAGTAATTTACCTCGTGTTGGGCACGATTGCAGCACTTCCAAAGCCAACATTGCTGAAGGGGAAATAGCTAAGTCTTCATCAATGTTATAATTCTGAGCAGCTCTCGCATGTGGATTGAAAGATGATTTACGAAGTATACCTTTAGCAAGCGGTTTGATTACTAAGTCAGGGTTGGGTTTCTCGATCTGTAGTGGATCAGAACTAGGAGGACTTGTAGTTGATGTGTTTGAATTAGAAGATTATGCCTTTGCCACCAACATGATTTTTACTACCATAATCTTGCGATCGCGTTGCAATACTGACATGAGACATCATCATAATGGGTTCTTCTGAGGCATTTGAGGAAGAAGCAATCATCTTACTATCTTGAGTAGGAAAAGGATCCTTCAAGACAACAGGCATTTGAGAACCTTTAATGATTTTCGAAACCTCTGCTCGATGTGGGCAGTCTTTGGTAAAATGATCCTCGTCGTAAATGAAATAAGGATAGAGAGGTTTACGTTTTTCATCAGTAGATTCATTTTTATCTATTTTCTCTTTTGAATTTTGTTTGTTTTTCTTCTTCCCCTTCTTTTTACTACCAGATTTTGATTTAGCCGTAGATGACTCTATGACATGGATGTCAGCAAAAAATTCAGCGAAAGAATCTCCTTTTGGGGAATCAGGTAAAGTTAATATAAGAGAAGATTTTTTTGAAGATTTTTTGTTACTTTTAGTATTAACTGAACCAATCATACCATTAGCGGCATGAGACCCTGAAGGAGCTGCAGTTATTTGACCGTGTTTTGGAAGATTAGGGATTTTTTCATGTAAAGTACCTGACTATGTATAAACGAGGTCAAGGTACAGAGCTTGAGCAATGACTTGCTCTTCAGTGACCACTCCTCCCTTAGCTACATCTTCAGTGATTTTGGGTAACAATGATTTAATGAACCATTCTGCTAAAATTTGATCCGAAATGAAAACTTTCACTAAATGCCTTCTACATCGCCATTCATGAATATGATCAGAAATATATGTGGATGTGGATTATTTTAGGGAAGTTAAAAATTTTGTGCCATTGTCGTATCTGACAGGTAATTGGAAATGAGTTAAGAAAGAAGTGGCTAACTAATTAAAATTATAAAAAGAGGCTCACAGTAACTCAATGTACCATTTGGTGGCAAGACCAATAAGAGTTCGTTGAAAAAGACGCAATCGAATTGAATCATTAATGATTGAATTAGATGCACACCAGAGGTGATAAGTCATAACATGATTTGACGGATCCTCTCCTGACTTACCCTCGAATTTTGGGATATCACTAGGCAACTTACTAGGCATTGGCGGCCAATACGGAAGATAGTAAATCGGATCGTTCGTAAGGCACGACAAATCAAGTAAATCCAAAGTTGCAATAAATGGTAACTGACGGTTAGGGTCGCGAAAACCTTGAGTAACAAGACCAGCTCCAGGAGGAGGATATCTAGGATAACCTAGAATTGGATTTGCATAGGAATGTTATAACCTCCTGGGAAACCAAGATTAACCGGACCAAACTGGGCTTGTTGAGGATGTTGATAGGTATAGCCACGATACGGTTGATACTAATAAGCTAGGTTTTGTATAGTAGGACCGAATTGATACTGTCCTTGGTACGGTTGATAAGTGAATTGCGGTTGAATTGTGACAACCATACTTGGGCTAGCTTGTCCTGCAGACATCTGGATGAAGTCTGAACTGTAGGTCCTAACTGTGGTACAGAGACTTGAGGAGTTTTCACTGATGCAGGGATAGTAGAAACCAAAGCTATAGATACTCCAGAAATAGGTGTGGTAGGTTGAATAGAAGCTGCAGTAGTTACAACAACAGTTTGAGGCGGAGTCTGAGGTGAGCTAGGCCCAGGCTGCTGACCTAAACTGGGTGCAAGAGTTTGAACAGTAGGTTGGACAGGTTGCTGGGTTGGACCAAAAACCAAAGGTTGTCCACGTTGACTTGATAACTATACATTAGGTTGCATAGTCTATTGAGTTTGAGATGGATCCCACACCATATTAATTCTAGGGTATGAACCCATAAAAGGTTGTGCATATGGAGGACCATACCTAGTTGAACGTAGGGCTAATAATTAAGCAGTACATTTCCAGCTCCTTGTAAAAATGATTGACCAGAAGGCAGTTGGAAACCTTGAGTTGGGTATTGACCTTGAGGTTGATAACCTTAAGGCATGTATTGAAACTGGGGTTGACCTTGAGGTATGTACTAAGTTTGGGGTTGACCTTGAGGTATGTATTGTCCTTGAGGTTGGCCCCCAGGCGGTAACTGACTACCTTGAGGTTTCCCCCTAGGCGGTAATTGACTACCTTGGGGTTGCCCCCAGGCGATAACTGACTACCTTTGGGTTGCCACCTAGGCGGTAACTGACTACCTTGAGGTTGAGGATTTGGAATACTACGAGATATCATAAGGATTTCTTCTGCGTTCAATGCTTGAGTTCCATTATTACCAGTTGATAACTCATGTTCAATTGGTTGAGGAGATGCTCCTGAAAAGGTACTAGTGAATGACTAGTACCCCGAAGGAACATAAAGACTGCCATATAAAAATGTTTCTGGTGATTGGGAAAACATAGATGACTATCTTGACATGATCGATGGAGGATAATAACCTCTTGGTGTAGGATGAAAAGGAATTCAAGGTGGTGAAAAACTAAGACCTGAGTTTTCTAAAAAATTTGTCAATGATACATACCAAGTGTCACTCCTAAAAGGAATGTAGAATATTGATTCACGCTCCCTAAGATTTAAAGTTGGTTGATTTTCGGGAAGAGTTATGTCTTCGTCTAGACTGACAAGTTCTTCAATAGAAATAAGGCTAGAAGGAATATTTTAGGTAATGATACTTCTTACCCTGGGTGAACCAGGACCAGTAGAAGTTGGAGAAGCAAATCCTGAAGTTGGAGTAGCAACAGGTTCAGTTTCAGGCTCAGAAATTTCAGGTTCTTCAGCTAATTCACTGGAAGGAGAAATACTACCAGTAGCTTCGGAAAATGAAATTGACTCTTGAATATACTCTGTTGTTTGTATTTGATAATCAGAATGAACAATTAAAGATGACTCTCTAGCTTCTGGTGATCCAACTCTACTGTCACTAGGTGATACAAGAGCTCGTAGCTCTTCACGCTGACTTGGTGTGTACTCAGGAGGTTTCCCCTGAAGTCTACGAGATTGTCTCGGTAATTCAACCACGATTAAATATTTAATTAATCACATGAAAACAAAGAAAATTTCAATAAAACCACCTAAAGTCTCTAAAGAAACAAATAACTGAATCATATGCCTAAAAAAATTCTAAGAGTTCAAACCACACACAAACAGTAACTTCTTGTACTAAAAACACTAGTTGGTGATGAAATCCAACGTAGTAGAAGTTTAATACAGAAAGGGCAGTTGGAACAGTTACCTCGACAACTTTCTTAATGAAACAGACTGGCACAAGTTTCTTCACAAAACCATCTCGAGTGAAGAGAACCCCCTAGAGAGTCCAAGTGAGTCTAGTCGACGTCTGCTCTAGGTACAGTGAGACCCATCCTTCACCGTCACCTTAGGAAATAATCTTAAGTTTATGGACACGAAGGTTACCAACAACAACAAATACAACTGGGGGAACAGTCTACGATCCGATCTACGTGCAAGGGAAAATTAACAAAGCTCAATCCCCTTGAAGGCTCCTCGACATGATCAATCCGAGGTTTACCAACAAGTGACCCCAGGCTCCTCGACAATGGTTAATCCGAGGTTTACCATTTATCATACGTGCAAATCTTCTATCTTTCCCAATGAAACTGACTTGATTGTCTCAAAGGTTCGGACTTGATCTCGTGATTGACTCCTTTAAGTGAAGCTTCTCAAAATGTATCAATTACAATTGGATTTATTTCCTACTGCAAGATGTAGCTACTTGTTTGTTTTAACTATCTTGGAGAGTTAATTACTCCCTACTCCAAGATACTAGCCTAAGCTATATTGGTGATAAGAGCCCTAGAAATAGAAACGATTACTAGAACAATTTTAATTAAGTGTTGCTTTTATAGGTTGTTCTTTAAGTCAATAGGTACATAAATGAAACTTTGATGCTGTGAAGACTTGACTCTAAAAACACTAAAAAAATGCACCTAAAATGATAAGCAATTCATTTTTCTTTCAATGAAATTCTAGCTAAAAGAAAGAGTTCGAGAATGCAATTCTTTCTTTCAACCTGGAAATGGAAAGAAAATATTTTTGTCTTTTTCAATAAGAACTCAAAATGAGACTACTAATTAATGCTCACAATAAATCCCTTTCCTTTTTCAAAATTCAAAACTACAGAAAAAACGATTTGCTTCAAAAGAGATGTACAAGTTCTAGAAAATACTCAGAACTAAAAAAAAAGACTAATCTTGAGATCTAAAAACTTTTAAAAACCTAAAATCTTCAATTCTTTTTGAGGATGTTTTACTTAGTTGTTCAGTAATTGAAGGATTCATTTGTTCGGAATAACAAATCAATAAAAAACATCCAGATATGTTTTCTTTTGTAAAAATGAAATTCAAAACTTATAACAAAGCTTGTTCAAAGATTTGCAAGGAGAAAACTAAATCTATTTCTCACAAAGGACAGATTTCACAACCAAGTCAGACTCATTAAGAAGACCAAAAGACACCAGGGTAATCTAAGGTTTCTCAAGCTTATGATCTTTGAGTACTACAGAGACATGTGAAAACCACTCCAGGCATGCAAAACTTCTAGAAAATCGTCCAAAACAAAAATACCATTGGAACGCACTCACAAGAGATTTTTGACAGGAAGAATGCAGATTTGGGTAGACAGTAAAAACCCTAAATGAAACCTAAACTTAACTTGAAGAAAATATTTTAGGTTTTTCAAAAAAAAAAATTACAGGGTCTACAGGCTTCCAGAAGAACCAGGTGCGGTTCCGCTCTGTTTACTAAAGGAAAAGTGCGAAGATGCCCGCACTGTCTGTAAAGAGAAAGTGCGGTCCCCTAAAAACTTCAAAAAGAGAAAAAAATAATCCAGATTCTAAAAATTACCCAAGCCAACATACATCAATCAAAAACCATAAACGAAAATAAGTTTCTCAAATCAAAGACAAAGGAAAGCCAAAAACCAAATTTAGCTCCCCAGCTGGATAAATCAATCTTGCAGACAAGACCGATCTCCCTAGTATCAGAATATAGTCTAGCAACAAATAGACAAACAAATCTATCTTTCTCTAGACATATGCAATTTATAGAGGTGTTAAGACCCTACCCTAGATCCAACGCTTGTTCGTAGTAGCCATCCTCCAATCGTTCGAAGGAATTACCTTTGAGAACCTACAATCACAAACAAGCAAACAGTAAATAGCACCTGCATAGCAAATATCATAAATCATGTCTATTATGGTGATCAAGGAATCCATAAAATAAACCATGAATCAACATCTTATTGAGAAAAACAAACTTATTTGTATTAACTTTGAAGTAGAAGAACCTTACAACCTTTTCAACCTTGATGTTGAACAAGCTCTTCCTCAAGTCTGAAACTAGAATTTCCTTTACTTTGATAAGCCTTGCACTCTTCCAAATGAGATCATAGAGGTATGTAATATTTCCTCAAAAAAACTCAATTAAAAAGACTAAGTTCCAACATCATTTCACCTCAAAAATATTCAGCTTCTAACCTCCCCAGTAACCAGCCCAATGCTTCATTTTATAGTGCAGGGGAGGAGGTTACAGGTCCCCCTATGAAGGGATAGAATCCCCTTCAAAGGGATAAGCTCCTCACATCAAGGGGTTAGCTCCTTAAGGTATGGGATGCATGAACCTTAAGAGAGCGAACTTACCACCTCAAGATTCCTTCTATAAGCTTTTAGAAATGACTGAAAGTGAGTTTTTAGAATGTACTCACACCTTTTTAACTTTTAGAGGGGTCCGCACCCATAACACAGAGACAGAGTAGTCAGGTGCGTAGGAGACATGACCATTAGGTGCGGGACCACAGGTAATGCAAATAGAGAGTGCGGAATTAGAGCTTTAGAGACTTTTGAGGGCTTTCTCTTATTTTCAAGGCTTGATATGAGAAATTGAGGCTCAAGACTTGCAAAGGAGGAAAGTATGAGTGATAATGGACTCACACAGATTGCAAAATGTCAAGGTGACAATTTTTTAGTGCAACAGCAAGGTCCTCCTTTAGACTGGATAAACTGATCATCACCTGTCAAAATAAGATCATCGACATAAGAACAATGATCAATGGCTTACCTTCTACAATGATTTGGTAAAGGTTCGCATATGCTTCACTCTTGGTGAAGCCCAACCCGGTGAAATAGCTTTCAATCCTGGTGTACCAAGCATGGGGTGCTTGCTTCAGCCCATACAAAGCCCTCTTGAGTCGGCACACATGTGACTCACAATCAAAGGTCTCAAAACCTTCTAGCTGCTCAATGTACACCTCTTCCTCAATCTTCCCATTGAGGAACGTTGTCTTCACGTCCATCTAATGGATCTTCCAACCCATCTGAGCTGATAGTGCCAACATCGATATGATAGATGAGTACCTTGCTATAGGAGAAAAAGTCTCATTGTAGTCGATCCCCTCGACCTGTGAGAAACCACGGGAAAGAAACCTTGCCTTATGTTTCTCAACACCACCATCAGCTGCCTACTTTACCTTGTAAAGCCATCTGGAACTCACCATTGACTTGTCCTGAGGTCTTGGGACAACATCCCAAACACAGTTCTGAATAATGGAGTCATACTCCTCCACCATTGCATCAACCTAGATTGGTTGCTGCACTGCCTCCTCGAATGAAGAAGGCTCAGACTCTACACACTCCCCAACAAGGGCCATGTAACCAGTGTACTGCTCGGGCGACCTCCTCTGTCTGTGCTGAGAAGATGGTTGTCCACATTCTCTCGTGCATCCAACATCAACTTGTCAACTTCCCTTGAGCGTTTCCGCCCATCTCTAGAAGATTCAGCATCAGTGGATGTCTCCACTCCCAGATCCTCTGCATGTGGTTGCTCCGCATCAATTTGAGGCTCCTCCTCCTTAGGAACTAAAAGTTCCTCCTCTACATGCAACTTGAGCTCCCTCTCAAGTGATACTCGCATGGCTTTCTGCTCGTCAAACTTTAGATCTCTGCATACCACTGTCCTTTGACTGGTAGGCAGGGACACCCGATAGTTGTGGGGAGTATCAGTGTACCTCACAAGTATCCCCAACTCAGTTGTTGGATCTAGCTTATTCTGGGCATATTTGGTCACATGGAAATAAACTAATGATCCAAAGATCCGGAAGTGACTCACATCTAGTCACTTCCTAGAAAATGCCTCCATAGGTGTCTTCATTCCCAGTGTACGGTGTGTGCTTCTGTTTTGTAAGTATACTGTTGTAATGCATGCCTCAACCCACAAATGAAGTGGTAGGCTTTGGTCATGCAACATCACTCAAGATACTCCCACAATCGATCTATTCTTCCTTTCGGCCACCCCATTTTGTTGTGGGTTATGTGGTGCTGTCAACTCTTGTTTAATTCCTTCTGCAGTGCAGAAGTCCTTAAACTATTGGGAGACATACTCTCCACCATTGTCGCTACGTAAGGCCTTTATTTTCTTTCCAGATTCTTTCTCTGCCAAGGCTTTAAACTCACAAAACCTCAAGAAGGTTTGATCCTTCTTCTGCATAAACTAGACCAAACATCTATGAGAAAAATCATCAATAAAAATAACATAGTACCTTTGTTTAGCGGTGGAGGTTGTAGGTAATGGTCCACAAAATTCTATGTGAACTTGCTCCAGGATTGCTCCAGCTCTATTGTCTCGATCCTGAAAGGAATATTTCGTATACTTACCCAAGGTACAACCTTTGTATGTATCCTTTTGCTCCATTTTTCCCTTGGGAAGTCGAATAGAAATCTGTTGCATGATCTTCAGGGCTCCATGGTGCAAGTGGCCCAATCTTCTATGCCATAGCTCACCAACATCTTGGCTTTGCACCAACTCAACTTTGGAACTCAATGCAACACAGTCGTCTACCTCTAGCTTGTAGAGATTCTTTACTCGAATCCCAATCCTCTTGGTATGTCTAGTGCTGATATGCCTCAGGAATACCTTTCCTTTACTAAAGACTACATCATAGCCTTTATCTTCTAGCATAGCAATGGACACAAGATTCTTCTTCAGACCTAGAACATACTTTACATCAGTCAAGGTGAGAGGAGCTCCATGCTCCCTCTGAAACACAACTGTACCTTCACCTAAAACACGGTACTTTCCATCATCACCCATCTTGATCTGCATCTGGAGATCCTTCTCCAAGGTACTGAAAATATTCTTGTCATCGAACATGTGGAATGAAGCTCCACTGTCCAAGTATCAAACACATCCCACCATGGATGAAACCATGCATGTAATGAGAGAAATCCAACTCAAACTATGAGGCTAGTGCCTCACCATCTAATCCCTTCGAGGATCCCTTCTTGGATTTCTTTTGTGGGAAATTTGTAGAATAATGGCCCACTTCATGACAATGAAATCATCACGCTTTCGATTTGTCAAACTTCTTCCCACCATTGGAAGAACTGGATTTGGAATGGGACACCTTCCCTTTCCCCTTCCTTGCCTTACTCGCTAAGGCTAGATTTTCCTCATCATCTTACTTTGATGAGGATCCATCTTTGGTGCTTCTTCTTATCTCCTCCTACATCAGACCTGACCAAAGTCGTTCCCAATCTGGCAGTTTCTCTCTTCCATTTACCGAGTCTTGGTAGCTATTCCAAGCTCTTAGGAAGACCGAGGAGAGCTAGACTCACCATGTCATCATTGACTGTCATGATCCCTACACTTCCAAGCTCATCCCTGTAGGTGGTGAGATTGTTCAGATACATAGAGATCATGTCACCCTTTTCACACTTGATTTTTAAAAGCTTGTCTTTCAGCACCAATGTCCTCTGATCGTTGTTATTTTGATTATAGATATTTCAATGTTTCCCACATTGAAAATGGTGTCTCCTTCCCATGGAGACTCAAGACTATGTGGTCTCGAACTCCCTCCAGAAGGATTCTCCTTGCTCTAGCCACACATTTCTTCCATTCCGTGAATTTTGCAGCATTAGCCACTACTGGCTTGGGGAATTCTTGATCAATGAAGTCCGTTATACCATTATCCTCTAATATTGCTTCCATGCGATCCTTCTAAGCTATATAATTCGAGCTGCCATCAAGGGCATACTCGAGTCTTAAACTGTTGAACGCCATTGGTGAAATTGAGATGTGATGAGAACTCGATTTCTATATTTAGGAACTTCAACCTTCGAACTTTTCCCTTCTTTGTATATTGTTCTCTCCTTTGATGACCTTTGCTCTGATACCATGTAGAATTTCCCACTGTAGATCAATAGATTATGCAATATACTAAAGAAAAATACAAGATCTACTTCTACAACAAACTTGAGGAAGCTTAATCGAATATGAGCAAGATCAAATAGAACACATATAACTAAGAATGTGAAAGAAATCACACATATACATAGAAGAATACTCTAGGGAAAGCCTCAACCTAAAACCCCGATCTCTGTAATATCATACAAGTGAAAATATGTTCATATTACACAAAGCTTCAACTCACAAGCCATCGAGCTTTCAGCACAATTGAACAATACAGCTCATAGATTGAATAAACACAACATATGCCTTCCCTTAGCCCTCCAAGCCTCCTATTTCCTTGTGTAGTTTCTCTTGGGGTCCAATGTTGGCACCTGTGTGAATTGGCCTCATCACACAACCATCAAACTCAAAAGTAACTGCGTAATCTCCAAGGAATGAATTCCTTCTGCATGCAAGGGATATTCTCCATGGAATATTCCTGCAATTGATAGTACACTGTTCCATCACCTGATCTCAATTGGGTCTTTGATTCAACTGACATGCATGAGTTATTTGTGAGAGAATATTCAATTATCTAAAGTGCAGCAGTTACATGCATGCGCATTAACTAACTAAATTCACAATCAGTTCCACAAACTATTGGAACTAATCTAACTAGACTTAACTCAGATAACTGAGCTAACTAATTACAACTCAAAGTACAACTCATCCTGATCTCCTTAATCAAGGGATAATCTAACTGGACTTAACTCAGATAAATGAGCTAACTAATTACAACTCAAAGTACAACTCATCCTGATCTCCTTAATCAAGGGATAACTTCTTCAATCAATGGAGAAATTGTTGCATGTTTTCACATAGACTTCATGTTTGATTTCCTGCAACTAATTAAATCAAGATGAATTAATTAACTATTTTACAAATAGCTGCTAAGATCAAATTTGAATTTGAATTCTCAATTTTAATTTAGGGACTAACTAAAATTGGAATGTATCCTGAAATGTTATTTATAGCAATGTTATTTTTAGCACTTCTATTTTTAGCATTTCTTGTTGCTATTTTCAACAATGTTGGCCCCATATAAAGAAAACAAATAGCTCATCATTGTTACAAAAATAATCTCTCTACCTATATGATAGAGAAAATTGCGTATAATGACATCAAATTTGTATACAGATGTTGCTCCAAAGCTAAAAACACATGGAGAGGGGAGAAAATGACAAGTTAGATGGATTAATATGAAAAAGAATTTTAAAGACATATACACATTTTCGATCCCACACTATGTGGTGTAAGGTGTAAGATGAGTACTATGATTAGAGAGGTTAAATAAGTTCGGTTGGAGAAAATACCAAGCTAGATGTATTAATCTAAAAAAGAATTTTAAAGACATACAGATTTTCAATCCCACATTGTGTGGCGTAAGGTGTAAGATGAGTACTATGATTAGAGAGGTTATATAAGTTTGGTTTATAATTTAGGAAAGGAACAAGATGTCAGAAACAATGGAGAGTTTATTTTTGTACCCAATAGTTATAAAAACTGAGCGGTTCAATTAATTACTTGGAGGTAACATGTGTTTTTCTTTTTTATCAAAAAAGTTACAAGTTTAAATTTAATTAATCAATCAATATATTAATTTAATTTATAATACAATATGAATAGTTGGGTGAGGTAATTAGGTGAAGATAAGCACACACCCTCATAAGTGGGGTGAAAAAGTGCACTTACACCTTTATCCCAAGAAGTTTGGTGTATGATGTGCTTATGCATAACACCCTCTATCGAATGAAAATGGCTGGTAGGGTGAAAATGATGTATGTTTCCATTTTATATGTTCAATGGTGATGGGAGGGTAAAGATATATATCCATAGTGGTAATAATGTATATTATTATGTAAACTGGTAGTAAATATATGTGGAAATTATGTGAATATTTTAATAATTTTAAGAGATGATTTTAGTACTAATTTTATTTATTTATTTTTAAATAGTGAACGAGAAAATTGTATTAGTAGAAAACACTATGACTATGAATAGAAATGAACAACAAACAAAAAATCAATAGAGAAAAGAAGAAATGACAAATGAGGAGTGTCATAAAAAAATATTGTTACAACAAATGACAACAAAACAACAACAACAAGAGATGAAAGAACAAATTGAATGAAAAAGAGTGCATCAAAGAGAAAATCAAAGATCATATCGTCAAAGAAAGGAACAACAAATGACAACATAAAAACAATAAAAAGAGAAGGAAAACAATTTGAACGAAAAAGAGCATATTAACAAAAAAGGTGCAACAGGTGACAACAAAACAACAACAAAAAGAGAAGTAAGAACAAATTGAATGATAAAGGGCACATTGACAAAGAAAGGCGGGACAAATGACAATGAAACAAAAACAAAAAGAGAAGGAAGAACAAATTTAACGACAAAGATAATTTTGATAAAGAAAGGTGCAAAAAATGGCAACCGAATAACAACAAAAAGAGATACAAATTGAATGACAAAGAGCATATTGAAAATAATATCAGAGCATATCAACAAAGAAAAACTCAACAAATAATAAAAAACAAAAACAAGAGATAAAAGAAGAAATTGAATGAAAAATAACACATCAAAGAGAAAATCAAAGAGCATACTAACAAATAAAGGTGCAACAAATGATAGCAAAAAAAAAAAAAAAAAAAAAAAAAGAGAAGGAAGTGAAAATTGAATGACAAAGGACACATCAAGGAGAACCTCAAAGAGCATATCGAAAAAAGAATAAAAAAATAATAACATAGCAACAACAAGGAGAGATGAAACAAAAAATTGGGTGACAAAAAGAATATCAAAGAGAAAATCAAAGAGCATGTCAATACAAATAGGTAGAATAAATGACAATGAAACAACAAGAATAAAAAATGCCAGAAAAATTGAACAAAAAATATCATATCATTGCGAATATCAATGAGAAAGAGAATATTGAAAAAGGATGATGTAACAAGTAATAACTAAAGAGTGTCAAGAGATAATAATACAAGAAAATGAAAAATTAAATCTTACAAAATAAAGGTATTTAGAAGATGTAGAAGAAAATCCAACAAAAAAAAAAGGTGTTTAAATAATAGCCATGCCCAAGTTCAACATGAAAATTTGGCTGATATGAAAATTGTATACCAAAAATTTCATGATAGGATTGATCAATTATCTCAAGTTCAAATGTGTCGTGTGTGATGAGTCAAATGTTGGAATTCATATATTTAACACAAATATAGGTCCAATGTATATGACATGTAAAGAGAAGGAAATCATCACAAATTTTCATCTGATAATCATATGAATCTAGGATAACAACCTCAAGTTTTTGAAGATCTTATATACTACTTGCAAGTCTAATTTTGTAGGTTATGAATTCAATAGGTGGATAATACAAAAATAGAGGACACACCATTAGTTTTCCACAAAAGATTAGAAATCGTTCCATGAGGTTACCTCAACATATTAAAGACTTGGATTTGAGGATTGTTTTGTGAAAAAGAGGTGGAAAAGTATGAAGTTATGATTTTACTGTTATAAAAGATAATGTGTTGCATGCATTGAATTATATGATTGAGAATGGTCCATATTATCATGGAGTTCAAATTGAAAAGAATGCACTTAAATAATTACTTGAAATTGCAAAATATGTATCACAATTGATTAAGTTACATTATTGGAGATAGACAATGACACTGAATTTTAATGTTGGAAGGGTTTGTAGGGATTCATGATGCATTGATATAAATAAAATGCTTAGTTGGCCTTGTTACCCACTATTTTGTGGGTGATATCCCTAGGAGAAAATTTTCGCCAAGATGGTCCTTAGTCGGTAGCCAGCAACCACCAACTAGCTTGTTGTGCCATTACTCCACCACTTGAGTCATACATGTGGTCCCTCACCCATTTGTCATGATCCTATGTTTGGAGGTGTCCCTCCCAAACCTAAAGGCATGCCTTGTAATTTGGTAATTTATTATTGTATTTTTATTATCATGGATACTTCTAGGAACAGATTAATGGGGGGATTCAACGGAAAGAGTGGGCTAGGTTTGTGCTCTTGTCCCTTAGACCTCTTTTGAATGTTAACCATGGACCTTAGTCCCATGGGATCTCTTTTACTGACCCTTGGGATTTAGGGATGGTATTACATAGGAAACCCCAATATTTTTTATGTGGTCCCTCTCCCTCATCTATATATATATTATTCCCCTTCCACTCATTATAACCCGATTCATCATTTCTCCCACCTGGGTCCACAGTCCTCCATTAGGTCCACATAAGGTTAACTTTCCCTTCCCATTGCTCACACCTCAGGTCAGGCCTGGAATGATGCCCTAGGAATGATGCTCTAGAGGTCGATGCAGCTAAAAATAAAAGTAAAAGCATAATTGGCAACATTCAATAGGAATATGTACCACAAAATGAAAAAGACGGTTGACAAAAACACATTTAGTACATGGGAAAAATCCAATACATGAATTGTATCCCATCATCATGGCCATCACCTTGGATACTACAGGACCTAGATGAGCCTCTATTCTTTAGGAACCCATGATTGTCCCAACCCCTAGTAGGAAATGAACCACCCTACCTTAAATGGGGTATCCACTTCTATATCTCACACATCACGCTCTTACCCCTTGAGCCTCGAGTAGTCAATTAAATAAAAATCATAAAAGGAGAAAGGAATATAAAGAAGGCTGGAAAAATCAAGGTTGGGGCACCTCATGTACCATGATTTTTCCCTCCTATACATTATATACCCAAGTGTGGGCTTCCCTTTTATCAACTAGCCTTGTGCCTCAACATGTGGCCCATGGTTGTCCCTTTTCATTCCCTACTCCATTCATCTTTGTATCACATATTGCCACTATCTAAAGGATGTACCTTGGACATACTATCCCATTTAGATGTATAAAACACCTAATAGGATACTTGGTTAATCCTACTTGGAGCTTAGAGACATTATGTAATATCCCTAATTTTGATTTTCAGCATTAGAGATGAACCTTGGGAGAGGATGCAATTTTGGCATTGGATGCGGCTCTAGTGGAATATGGGGCGCACATGAAGTACACACTTGGGGAAGAAGGAATCCAAATTCCTTGAGGAAAATCAAATTGGTGGAGGGACCCATAAGGAATGCATGGACAAAAGTTATAAAAGGAAGGAATGAGGGAGAAATAGGGGTCTTTTGTTTATTTGAAATCGAAATTGCCTTAGTTGTTCAGATAAGCCATCATTGTGTTGTTTAGCACAAGAGCTTCCCAAGGAGAGAAGCTCAACCCTTCTTCAGTGGACTTCGAGTTCCACCCAAGGAAGGCTTTCCTTCACCACCAAGATCAGAAGAAGCATCAGTTGCATGTCATACACATTTCTAGAGCATAACACACAGTCCAGGAGCCACCACTGCACAGAGGGAGAATTCATTTGTCACTTATAGAGCAGGGTTGTAGGGAAATTGTCTGGAGAAGCTATAAGAGAATCCTTTCACCACTTTCATGTGTGTAGAGGGTAGCTACATACAAGAGGGTCATCCCATATGCAACTCTCATTTCATCACATGCAAGATTGAGTCATCTCCTCCATGACTGCACAGTCATTGCAGTGAGATTTGTTGGGGAATCATTATCTCGGGATTTTTGAGCTAGGAGCTAGGAGAACATTTGGAGGGCCATTTGAGGTAAATTGTTAGAGTTGGGAGTGCAAAGATTGATAGGATTAGTCACAACAACATAATTCATATTTGGAGGAGGATCAAGCTATGAAGGGTCAATTTTTTAAGGTTGGAACCAAGGGAAACCATTTCTGGGGTTTTCTAGATTTTGGGCAAGGATCACAATCCCAAATTCCTAGAATTTGTCGGGCAATCTAGAGTGGGAAAATTAGGGGGTGAAGTTAGGCAGTAATGTAGTTTTGGAGCAGCAACATAGTTTTTAGGAGGAGTTGATTATTACATCCATTGGGCTTTTTTGTACTCATCACCCGGTGCTTGTAGCTTTCCTTGTGCAAGCCTAGGTGCCCTTTTTCCAACTCATTTGTACCACAACAAATATTATTAATAAAACTTTGCCAATTTGGGGATTTATAGAAATTTCTAGTTTATGTGTATGCATTTGTAAATTTTTTTGTGTTATTTATTTTTTCATGTCCTTGTTATCATTGTAAAATTTCCACGAGGAATATTACAGTGATATTAGTGCTTGATCTTGGCCAGTTGTGGGGAAGCCAACAAGATCATGGCAGATTTGGTTGTGTATGCACTGTGATGGGTGAACCATAGATAAACCCATGGCTTCAGGGAGAGTAAGTAGCATTGAGGGAAAAATGACCCTCACCCACTTTGATGGCTCAACTATGAGTTATGTCAGAAAATGGGTACAAGAACTAGAAACATATTTCCAACTAAACCCGGAGAGGGAGGCTAACACTAATAGACATGCCACTTTTCACTTGGATGGAGATGCTATGGTGTGGTGGTACTGAGGGTTGATCCCTTTGGGTCATGCACGTATCAGATCCTACACAAAGTTCACACAGAGGCTCGTGGAGAAATTTGATCGAAAGGACACCAGATCTACTCAAAATGAGTAGGAAGGATAGGGATAGTTAGAGGATTAGACCATGGGACATTTCTACTGGTGGAGATCAAGCTTTAGATGTCAGAATCTCATGGAGGAGGTTGAGCAAGAGGACAACCAGGATGGTGAGGGTCACATTGATGTACCTAGTGTGGCACAGGAGTCACCATTATTGGATACCTTTCTGATAAAACCAATTGACACCTTGATGAAGAGAGTGGATCATACACCTATAGAGTCATCTAATGATGTGGTGTCTATCATTAATGAGGTGCCATCCATTGCTGATGTATCCATTGATGAGGTGTCCAAGACCATGTCTAAATTTTCAGGTAAGGGCAACCCATATAAGAATAGGGAGGTGTAGTAAGACACATCCATTAGTGAGGTGATGATAGGCACAAAGGTACCCAGAGTTGTGATAGAGTTATTAGACGATAGCTACCTATAGTGGCATGGAGAGCACCTTGGGGAGCGTGAGCTAGATGAGGATGTTATGCTCAATGAGATACTTGTGGAGGGAAAACTCGGGTCTCTTGTTATGCCCATGGTAGAGGAGGATGGGAAATCATTTGTCGGACCTACCATTGGCAGGGAGCAGATAGATGCCCAAGCAGCTAGCAGAGATGCAACACTTCCAGTCACTAGCCCTCTTCTGGCTTACATAGATGGGGCTTGCAGTATTGCTAGGTTACCTTTGCACGCTGGAAGGAGATTGGCCGGGTTACCTAGATAGGTTGTATATGATGATCAGGCTAGTGAGAAGAGGTGACATGAGTTACGTAGGGTGAAACATTTGCATTATGGAATTGCTATGTACTTGAGGACTCTTACATTTGATCCTTCTCATGGGGTTGGGTGGCACGAGGTATTGTGTTGCTACCTGATAGAGGTACATCATGGTTTTCCAGAGGGGCTTGAGGGTTGGATCATCGTTGGGACCCAGGTGGGACTCCCCACCACTCCATGGATTAGTTTAGTCAGGGTAGTAGCAGGATGATGGATCTACTGGTTGGACTTGCCCCCATTTTCATATTCTCACTGGAGTTTTGGACAACACCCATGACAAGTCAAGCTGACAGAATAGAAGGACTCCATGATTTTTATTGGCATGTTGGACGTGTGTGGAGGTATAATATGATCAGTGTACCTTAACAAGAGGTTGTTAGAGGAGGTGGCATCGACAAGCCACTAGATGGTTCCTTATATGGAGAGGAGGATTTCCCATGGATGTATGGGGGACATTGGTCACTGAGGAGAAACACCTTAGGGACACCCCCATAGTTACTTAGGGAGATTCACATGTTATATATCCTAAGGAGGATTAGGAGGGGAGGTCCACTTACCTGAGGTTATGCAAATCCATTCACTAGGGGATATAATGATGTGAATGTGGATGTGATGATGTTAGTCAGATGTAGGCTAAAGCACAATAATATAGGTTTAGGCCATGACGTCCAGGGATGTGTAGGAGAATCTAGCGTTGACAATGGTAGGCAGGTGGACATGGAGGTGCATTGTGGTGTGCCTTAGTGTGTTGGATTGCACTGTGGAGTAGGATGAGTGGATCACATCACATTGGGTACAAGGATATTTGGTCATATGCAATCCCAACATATGGTGTGGCACTATGGGCTCTTGGGGCGTTGCCTTTAAGGAGACTTATGGGAAGGAACATTAGATATACCATTAGGAGAAACTCACCTTGGATGGATGAGGATGTTGTTGAGAATTTGGGGATAACATGTTCAACAGAGACAAGTTTTTAATTGGGTTATCAGCAGATTCGAGGTGGAGAGAGGGATGTCCATGGGATTACTCTTCAGTATCCCGACAAATTCTTGATCATAGCCTTGGGGACCTACCCACCCATCACTCTCCAGTATTTCTTACAGTAGTAGAGTGTTTGGTCATTTCCCTTTGATACTCTCAATATAGGAAATAAGACATGGGAGGCTCACCTTAGGCATTTGGATGAGACACACTGTGGCATGGGCAGGAGGGGGACTCTTTAGTTAAGACATTTGGTGGGGGCACGAGCTGCCATATACAAGCTTAGGGATGGTGTGGTTTACTATTGAGGTAGCATATGTTCCACCCCTTACACTTGGGTAGGTGATTGCGAGGGAGCTGCATGATGAACTTTCAACAAGACAATCTAAGGCATCATATGAGCATGAGGTGCAGTGGATGATAGACCTCATCTATAGGTAGATGTTTAGACTCCAGGCGATATCAGAGTGCACTTTCCAAATGTAGGATCAGAGACTTCACGATGTGGTATGGTGAGGAATATTTACCCTATTGTTGCTCAAGATCGAGATTGGAAGTGGATGGGTAGGCATTGGCATCTTGGAGATGCTTGCACAGGATGAGCTTGTCCTTCACATATTTTTCACCATCAGGTCCCAAGAGAGGAGGATGCAACCTGCGCATGATGGGAACCATGTCCTAATCAGAGTGGCGCAACATCGGCATGGTGGCACCCTTCTAAGACTAGCAGAGGACTCAAGAATCATAATACTTCACAGCTCAATGAACTTTAGGGATGAGATGGCTTTTACAAGGGGGATCATTTAGATCTTCCATTGAGCTTTACCAATTCATTTATGGCATGGGTCACTTCATTGGCATGGCAGGTTGGTCAACAACATGATATTTAGAGAAGCTCATGTGAGTGAATCTTTCTCTTCGCAGGGATTGGGTGGTATCTTCAAGAGTTTACTCTTGGAGTGTATGAGAGGGACTACTTGGTAGGGAAATTTCATGAAGAGTTGTACATAGTGCCACATTATCATGATTCCCTACTCATTGATTGTATGCAAAGGGATTTTGGTACTTATACATGGTAGGATAGTGAGTGGAGCAAGGGGAGCTTCATGTTGGATAGGATAGCTTGGGATCTTGCTATTGTGGGATTCCTTCACAACAGGATAGTGTAGAGGTCAGGGATGATTCAGTGGCGCATTTGGGACCCTTGCATATTTTGCAGTGACAGTGGGAGATAAATAGCTAGAGAGGATGCTTACTCAAGAATTGCTCGAGGACAAACAATTTTTGGTGGGGAGGACCATAATATCCCCAATTTTGATTTTCAGCATTAGAGATGAATCTTGGGAGGGGGGCAAAGTCAGGAATCAGTGTAGTTTTGGAGAAACAACACAATTTTCTGGAGGAGTTGATTATTGTAGCCATTGGGATTTCTTGTACTTATCACCTAGTGCTTGTAGCTTGCCTTATGAAAGCCCAGGTGCCCTTTCTCCAACTCATTTGTACCACAATAGATATTATTAATAAAATTTGGGCAATTTGGGGATTTGCAAAAATTTCTAGTTTATGTGTATGCATTTACAAATTTTTTGTGTTATTTATTTTTGCATGTCCTTGTTATCATTGTAAAATTTCCTCACTTTCCTTGGTTGAAAATATAGACTATTATCGAGTAGGGTCATTGTCAACCTTCATCAATTTTTAGTATAGTGACACAATTTGCAGATGATCAAAATTATGTATATGTATCTATTTGTGATAAATATTATCATTTAAATTTTACTCCATTTTCTTATTTTATTGAACTATTAGAGAGAATTATTTAAAAGTATACTTGAAAGTTACATGAAGAATAAGTTAAATGAGAATAAAGTAAAAATGGTGAATGGTGAAAAATGTAAATAATACAAATGCAATTAATTACAAATATTTTACATTATGATCAATTTCAATCTATCTTCTTCTATTTTTCTTATATTCACATTTGTTAGTTTTGTCATATTTTTATATCAATCATATGAAAATGGAGGTTGAAATCATAAACCATTCAAATTTTAGCTCAGGATGTTATAGTAATTGTCATACATTGTTTCTATTCTTTCTCGATATTAATAACAACATTCTCAAATGTCAATCTTTGTAACTAATGGAGTATTAAGCCCCAAACAAGTTTTAAAGGATTTTTTTTTTATTACGTTTCTCATTAGGTGTAATAAAAATTATTTGAGGGATTCATTCATCCACTAGAACTCCTACATACTTATCATACCAAATTCCTTGAGGGGCAAATCAAAGTGATGAAATCGTGGAAAATAAGTAATCCAAGGTTCAATCCCCCTATTATAACTCGGTCTATGCAGAGGAGGATAAGTCGTAGGCTCCACAGTTATAGTGGTAGCAATCAGAATAAACCCCACGTCATGTGAGTATGAGATTGACTCGATTGGAAATTCCTCTTTAAAAAAAAACATATGGAACTCTTACATGCTTACCTATCTTACCAAAACATACGTGAGTGGTTATGGAAGTTAAATTTTAGGGTTGTACATTTTTCTTTAACTCCAAGAGAATCGATCCATATTTTTGATATAAGCATCACCTTATCTCCAATTGTGATACGTAACTCAAGTTTCAAGCATTCCTAATCTATTTCTATACAGTGGTTGTTTTTTTTCTTATAGCAATACTAGTTGCAATGGTATAAGTTAGGTTATTTAAAGAACACTTTTTATAATTGTGTATGTCATCATATTTCACAAATAAATATATTGTATTAAAGGACTATTTTCTGGAAGCATCCAAAGAAATATTTGTGTGACTCACAGATAAATTTCAACCTTCTATAGTTGTGTTAATTTTTCTTAGGGCTATATTGTTCTTTGCTTTGATAATTTCATTTCTTCATTAACATATTACATTCACACCATAACATTGTAACATTATTCATATTTACATCATTATTCAGCATCAATATCATCATCATCAATGCAATGGAACATAAAGGAACACTAGAAGGAAAACATTCGCACATAGAGACACTTGGATTCGTCGAAGACTAAGGAAAAACCAACTGTGGGGAAAACCCTTTCAAATTATTCTTCTTATTAGATCATCATCAAATGATTCAGAAAAAGATAGTACAATGATCCATATCTTAATCTATGCAACTAACCAGCAAAATAACTACAACATCCATTAAATTAACCCAACAATGTATATACTCAAAACTCTGATTATGAAGTCTGTTATGAATTGTCATTATCTGCGTCTCTGTGGTCAACTGCCGAACATTGTGGTCAACGAGTGCAAACTTTGTAAGAATAATATTTCATCTTTTAGGTCTTGGTCGCATGGAGGAGGAGATATGCAAGCGACGATGGCTACCCAGTCGCTCCCTTAAGCCTAGCAAGTGAGCGACTGGGGTCATATCTAGATTACAGAAACCATAACTCCTAGTCACACACATGAGCCTATTAGAGAGTGACTATAGTCAGGTTCCTTTTGTGTTATGCCTACGACTATGGCCCATAACCTTAGATATGAAATGTGAGCTTCAGACCTTGCAATTTCACCTCAGAGTGAACCTGATCCTCTGTGGATGAGCCTCAAACTTGTGTGAGCCAAAATCAAGATAGAAGAGTGTCTCATCATTGTGTCTAAATGAGGTAGAGATCACTTGTATTTATAGCCTTCCAAGGTGGTCCACTTTTCTTTAGGGGCGACTTTATCAAATATGCACATGTGGGATTTTCTTCATAATTACACTTTTACTTATCCGGTTTTAACGATCTTTAGGTCGATTTTGGTCCTCTCGAAAAGAGGAATTCAATAAAATAATTATCTACATCATATGAGCTTTCAAAATTGTAATTTTACTGAATTTTCATATTTTTAAAACTCCCTCTCAACTAGGGATAATTCCACTTGCCAATATCAGACCATCGATCATCATGTCATCCTGTCATCATATCTCATCTTGTCTCAAGTATCTCATCATCCCATATCATCACTAATATTGATTCATCTCTTTATTATTCATGCTTATCCCTTGATTTTCCCTACTCATATGTTGAATATTTTCGAATATATAAGAAGAATAATTTTGACATCGAAGGGGAGCTCAATATACCACCCTCTGTCCATCGGGCTACTACCCGAAATCTCTGTCAATTAGCTAATACATAGAAATATCGGTGAGGATTTAGATCTACAACCCACATCATCATCGAAGATAATATCATCAAGGATCATATCTCAACTTGGAACCATATCAGGGAGCATATATCTACTCAAACTCTCATAGGGGAGCTACTACTACAACCCCATAATGAGAAATAGGTGATATAGGGGAGTTACTACTCAAATCGTCCTATTTCCTACCAATCATCTTAGAAATGGCCCTCAATAGTCATGTGGTAGAAAACCTACATCATAATCGACTTAGGTTGTAAACTCTCAAAAAGGATACCATATTCATCCTCCCTCTTAAAAAGGTGCCAACCACAAGCCTGATCTTGTTTCGTACATCAAAATTGTCTCAAACTATGAAGGTAACTCAGTCCCAACTATATGTGGCATTCTCTGCCAATTGGTTCCCTCTCTTTTTCATCATAATGTATCCATGTCATATCTAGATCCTGCTCAGATGACTCTCTAAGGAGCTTTTTCATCCTACCTCACAGCTAGCTATACTAGCACCATTGTACTGAACCTCGGTCATGCTACGATCCTCTCATCTAGGATATCATGGCAGATCTCATACTAGGGAGGCATCCAAATGTTCCCATCTCATCAATAACAATCCTAAAAATCATCAGTACATCCATGTAGTCACATATTGTAGAATGAATATCTCAGATAAAAAATTGATCATCCTTGACCTCCTCATGTGCCTGCTGACCATTATTGAGCCTTTACAAGACTTTAATGACAAACCCTAGACCTAATGAGACCTAAAAACCCTAAAAATGGCTTTTACAAATGTAAAGGTAGAAAATGACTGTAAATGACCTGAATTTGTGAAAATAGGCCAGCAGGTAAAGACCATGAGGGAAAATTGATAATATGCTACTGCCATTAGATGATCCATGACCTAATGGAATGCAGTTGATTGAATGAGACACCTAAAATGCAGTGCAACAAGAGAATTTTAATCACTGATGGAGGGATGAAGATACCGACACTAACATTGGCTCCAATGGGGATGGTAGCTCCTGGGAGGTGCCAAGAACCATAGATCTCTAGAAAGCCGACAGTGCCTCTTCCATTGGGCTACATGGAGTCAATAACTTCAGCAAACATAAGACTAATATCTTGACTCAAAACTGACTTAATTACAAGACTGAAAACTGACTGAAAACTGATTCAAACAATCCACACTAAATAACCAAAAGACTAAAACCAAACATTTAGCTTTATAGCCTTCACTTTGGGCCCCAAATTGAATGAATGATGATAGAACAAACTGACTCTAAAACTATTTTGAAATTGACTAAAACAAAAATGACTCAAGACTGACTTAACTGAAACAAGTACTTACAAATCTTTAAATGGCAGCAAACCATTGAGATTTGAAGGCTTCAAATCATGATAAAAACCACCTGCCTACTGATGAAATATGTACAATCATGTGAAGTGGGCCTTCCAATGCAACCAATCCAGCATATGGCTACTCACTAAAATTCTACTTTCACTTTCGCCGAGCAGGTAAAACGATGTACATGTAGGCAACTCACAATAACAACTGAAACCAAGGCTTATGCTAACGAACCAGGCAACATCCATCTTCTCTAGTGCTTGCAAAAGAATGCCGAAAGGATCTTGAAAGTCCTGAAGCACTAGCTTGTCTTGAGATCTAGCAACAAAAATACAAGTACTCCCTTCATTATGATTTGAAAAAACAGTTGGTTGCTGATTGATAGTAACTGACTTGAATTCTGGCATACTATGTCTCTCAGACTCACATTCCTCAATTTCATGGTCTAGGTCATTCTTAAATAGAAAAAAATCTTCAAGATTATCAAACATGAAACATGACAGCCTTATCATCTTCATGAAAGAAAATATTATCTATTCGTTGATCTATAAATCTAATTTCAAGACTGTCATCATTTTCAAAAGAGGAAGAAGTTCCACCAACACCTTCTTGACCATGTGCACACTACAGATCTGTGTTCGCTTGGGCTGTAACATGAACTTTCAGGAGTTGATCTATCTCATCTTCAGACAGAGGAGATAATACTTTTTTTTTCTTTTGCTCAAACAATTATTGTCTTCTTGAAATAACATTTCAAAACATGAAAAGCCTGAATGGTAGTCCTTAATTCCCTGATCTTATGAAATTTGAAAACATTGCTGATCATCTTCATATGACATGGCAATCAAATTATCATTTACCACTAAGTTATTGAAAGAAGATTTTTCACTTACTTGAACTAAGATCTCATCTTGTTTTTCATAAAAGGACTGGACTACCTCCTCATGAAGGCTTTGTTCTAATGAAATGAGAACACTTGGGTCAATAACTCTGTCTTCTTCATTCCAGATGATCTCAACAGCAGAGATCTCCTTCATGGGATTCAAAACAAGGTACTCTTGATCATCACGATCTGACTCTAGATTTGAAAGAGCCGACTTGACTTTATCACATTCTGAAATTGAAACTTGACTTCCCTGCATATTGTCTTCTTCTATGGACAGATTTGCAACAAAACCTTCTCTTTCATCATTTTCCATTGAGCTAATATCTTGATCCAACTGCAAATTTTCCTACGCATCTTGATAAGTATCCTCTTTATGCTGCTGAAATGGGTTTTCATATAGGGCTTCCATGATCTCATCATCCATGAAGTCATCATCTTCATAAACTTTTTCAAGACTTTCAATAAAACAATAAGCATGTGTGCAACAGTTCTGAACTAAATTTAAGGATGGATAAGATTCTTTATACCTTTCAAAGAACATGGTATGAAAATCCTTTAAACAGTAAATACAAGCAGGTGGCAAACCTTCATACCAAGATTAGGCTTCACCTTCCATAGTGGCCATGAATATCTTCATCAAGCAGTCTTCAGGAAAATCAACCTTCAACTTGAGAATATGTATGTGAAATCTAACCAGATGTAAAGCAGTATCATTCCTATTATCATCTTTAAACATAGGCAAAGTCCTTTGCCAATCTACCTTAGGAATTTTATTTGGGAAACCTGGAATGTGATCTCGGCTCATGGGAGCATACTGTCGAGCAAGAAAATCCATTTTGATAACAATGAATTGACCAAGAAATTCTTCAGGCTACTGGTTCTTGAAGAGTAGAGTTGCCATAAAAATTCTGAACCTTGGGATTCTTCGACACTGGAGTCGCCAGGTGAATGATTTCAGCCTTCCTATGTCTGGTCATTGCCCACCATCAAAAATCAGATCTAACTTGATACATGTACTGGGGTGATTTGCAAGTCGTATGTTCAGTTTATAAAACTAAACCGGAGATTGACTGAAGTAGGCTCCGTCTGTAGTTTATAAATCAAAGAAAACTAACAAACAAATAAAATTTTCTTCGCCAGTATGGTCGCCACTATGTTAGGGCCTAAATCTACCTCAGGCTGAGAAAGGCAGGTCTAGGGTAACATCAAACCACGCTTAACCTGGTAGCTAGCCCTACCAGGTCAGGAGAGGGGTCTCTCCTTATCAATCTGAGGAAAATATAGCAAATAAGGCTTGAGATGACTAATTTAAAGACTAATTTTAGGATAGGTATATGCTTAGAGTAATTTGATTGAGTTTTATGTTGGTTTGCTGGATCGAAAGTGAAACGCAGTTTTGGGTCTGGGGAATGGACTCATTTTCGTAGAGGTTTCTGTGGGGCAAGGTAGGCAAATGCTTTAGTACTTCAAATTGAGTGAGATGGAGAGTATTAAGACTAGTGAGGAGTTGGAGAGGGCATGAGAGTCTCAAGAATCCTCTTCAAACAGTTGATAACATGAAAAACTAAACAAACCCTAGGTAGAGCATTGCGACATCAATGATTTCTACCTTTATCCTTGATTTCATTTAGTTCAGCTAAAAAGAGAGAGATAATGGCATACATAAACACATGTAAACTTCAATTACAGAAGAAAAAATAATACCAAATCAACTTGTCACAAGAATCCCATAAAATGCTGCAAACCTTGGTCTATTCCTTTACCAAACTGCAGAGATGAATGTACAATGTTGCTCAAAACTTTCACAAGAGTCCAACCTTGACAAATGATTGAAAAAGTACTAGATATAGGCAACAAACAACTCATGCTAGGTTTTAGGGGTTGAATTCATGAGTTTAGGAGTTGTTTCAATAAGATCTAAACTAAGAACTGAAAAGTAGGCAGTGGAACAGCTTGCCTCCAAAACCTAGGAAACTGATTCATTCAGTTTCAAAACTACCATTTCATGATGTATCTACCTCCATGAGTGAATTTTCAAAATTTTTACATCAAAGTCCATCAAGTTACATCAATTTACATCATGATTTTCACCATGAGAGATAAAAAAAGTCAAACTAGAAAAAACTAGGCGAAAAACAGAGTTTTTTGGCAAAAATGGCAATTTTCCATCCTGTGCGTCGCACCACTTTCCCTGTGCGTAATGCCTTTTTGTAGCTGATTTTGGAGGCCTTCCTGTGCACCAAATTTTCTCCAAGTGGGCTTGTTGGAAATTTCTATCTATCTACTTTCTAGAACAATTGAAATTTCGGAATTTGGTGTCCAGTTGCCCCTCCAAAAGTGAGTTCTCCCAAAACTTCTTCCTGTGTGGCCAAAAAGGGGCAGAAAGGGCATTTTGGAGTAGTTTTTGACACTTTTGGAAGCTAAAAACTTGACAAAAATTTCTAGTAATTTTTGGGCATTCACAATTTTGCATGAGGAATCCAAAAATGTATAGTTTTCCTCCAGAGGAGGTCCCTAGAAAAAGCGAGTGCCCGGTGGCACTACGCACCAAGCAAAAAATCTTGTTTTTCCCTTCAAAAATTAAAAATTGACAAAAAGTGTACCAAATTTCTTGAAATTTTGGCTGAGTGACCTGCATCAAGTACTACATTGGGCTAAGGAAGCCTCAGCCAAGATTTTGGGTCTATCTTGGTCTTTCTTCCTCCTCAAAGTTTTCCTCAACTTGGCCCTTAAGGTCTTTATCCTTGCTTTGCAAATATTGTTTCTTGCCAAATAGTGATAGGCCATGTGCCTTAACATCTTTTTCTTTTTGTTGGCTTTCTCCAGCAGCTTCTCCAAGTGCATGTTTATCGTCTCTAGCCAAGATTCACGATCAGCTTCAATCTCTTGCTCTAGTGGTGTCAATTTGGTTTTCCTCCTCTTGGCTACTTGCCCTTTTTCTCTTATAGTTTGCAGCTTCGTGATCATCTGCCGATCCTCCAACTACTTGTTCCTTTGCTCAAGGTAATTGATAATCCACTTAGCTCTTTCAAGGTTAAGAGATAAGGCATGAATGTCAACTTCTTGTTCCTGGATGATCTCTTTGAGTTCCGAGCTTTGGGAGCCCAAATCATTGTCCTCATCCTGAATGAGAATGAAATCTCTTTCTTGACCTTCATAAGGCCCTTCATCATGCATTAGTTGTTTACCTTTATCGTGTACCTGCTTTTCTATTGAAGGAAACGAGACCCCTTCCACCCCAGGTGGAGATAATACTCGTTTTGCTGCTACAAGTAGCCTCCTTGTCCCCTTTTGATAAGTGATGAATACTGGCACATTGGTGGTTTGAGTCTCATGCACTTCTTGCTGATGTGAAGGCCCTCCCACCTCATGAAAAACTAATGGGGTCACTTGAGGACTTGTGAAACCCTCATGTGAAATGAAATCATCCCATGAAACATTCAGCAAACTCAACTGATGCAAAACCACAATCTTAATCAATGCAAAGTGATAAATGTTGTTGTACTGTTGATGAGGAGGCTTTCTTTTCACTAATGTGGTCATTTTCTCAATATTCTGGCACATGAAATAGGGGAGGTTCATCATTCTCGCCCTAATGAAATGCATTAATAATCTAATATGGTAGGTGTACAAGTAAGAAAATCTCCCTTGACAATATTTGATACTTAGCTTCATGAGTGGAGCATATGTGTACCGTGGGTATCTGAAAAGGAACACCCTACTGATCTGCTTCTAATAGCCAGTTTTGATATAAGGCTTATAATGTTCTTTGTCCACCAATTGTACCTTGTTCCACTATTCACCCACATTCGGAATACCTGTTGCTTCAGCTATAGTTTCAGGTGTCAAAGTAAATATAACATCCGCCAAATTGACCTGGCCATTGTGAAGATGGAAGACAAATAATCTAGCAAGCTTGTGGTCGTATTTGACTCTTTCCACCATCTCACAAAACTGATAGCAAGGCTGATGTTCGAAACATGCTACAGCAAGAGGACAAGCCAATAGCTCTGTAAGTGTAGTGGGCTCCTCCTAGATGTGTTTTCCTCCCTTGTGAGGTTTTCTTGGTGCATGAATTTCTTGGGAGGAATCACTCACTATTTCCTCATCCCTTTCATAAGGTGAATTTGTTTCCTTGTTTGCCACTATATGGTGTTTCAATGATGAGTATGAAGAGATTTTAAATGAAGAATAGTTGTTTTCTGTTAAATAAATGGGATTTATGGTGTTTCAATGATGAGTATGAAGAGATTTTAAATGAAGAATAGTTGTTTGCTGTTAAATGAATGGGATTGATGATGGGGACAGTGAATGAGGGATTGTGATGCTGGTTGTAGGGTTTCTTGGGAGTGGCAGGGTTTTGGGAATGCCAATTAGGGTTTGGGAATAGTGGGAATTTGTTAGGTATTAGGGTTTTGGGAAGAGGGGAGTTGGATGAGTGGAAATGAGAGGGGAAATGGGAAATAAAATTAGTGAAATGTAGTGAAGGGGATGTGAAAATGAGGTAGGGAAATAAACAACAACAAGGCCAAAATTGTAACCCCTAGACAGTTTTTTCAATTTGACTGTGCAACAAACTAGGGTTTTATCTTTCACCTATTGAAACACCATGAAAGCTAATGAAATCTCTTGCAAAGGCACTTCGGAAGTTTCCACTTACTTGAGGAATGGAGATTGCAAGTTTCAAAGCTAAATGAGGTCGATTGGATGAAATTAGAGCTTGGAGGGCAGGTGCGCCGTGCCCCACTGGTGCATCACGCCCGTTCAAACTTTAATGTGTTTTCTCTTCTTTACCTTAAAAATGCAACTTGGCTTGTTCACTCTCTTTATGGCACACAAATGAACTCTTCAACCCAAGAAACACTTTATATACAAGGGACTTGAATTTTTCATTTATAAAAAACCCACTTTTCTAATGTTTGCCTTTCACTTTATCTTTAAAAACTCTGTTTTGGCAGTTTGACTTGCTTTTTGACTTTGATGGACTAATGCTTTGAATTTTTGACTCTTTTGCAGGAGCTGAAGTGCAGGAGCTTGGCAAGGTGACTAGGGCTTCATTTCTGGACTTATTACATATAGGAAGAATAAAATTACATGAAAATTATATACATAGAAGAAAAACTATGTTTTTCCTCAAAACAGGGTTTTGAGGAAAAATCAATTACTGAGAATGTCATTATTGAAATTTTTGATGCTGAGACCTTATTTGACCTCCTCATGTGCCTACTAACTATGATTGAGCTTTTACAAGACTTTAATGACAAACCCTAGACCTAATGAGACCTAAAAACCCTAAAATTGGCTTTTACAAATGTAAAGATAGAAAATGACTATAAATGACCTGAATTTGTGAAAATAGGCTAGCAAGTAAAGACCATGAGGGAAAATTGATAGTATGCCTTTTCCATCAGATGATCTATGACCTAATGGAATGCAACTGATCAAATTAGACACCTAAAATGCAATGCAACAAGAGAAATTTGATCACTGATGGAGGGATGAAGATACCGACACTAACAAAACCTATTTTCTTTGCCAAACCCTGGTGGTTTTGTCTTCTTTCCTAGTAAATTCCTTTCCTACCTGGTTCTGTGAGGTCCACATCAAGTTGCTTCTTCAATCACGTGAAAAATTTCCAAAGTTGTGATGTAGGTAGCACTAAATATCTGGTCTAAACAAGGGAGGATAGGTGTAGTAGCTTTTGTTGTCATGGGCATATGGGACTTTGTCTTTCCTTCCAATAAATCTACTTCTAGGGCTTTGATAAAACCCTCTATGAGTACTACTATATTCCATGCACTTTCTAGATCTATGTCCATAGTTGGAACATGCATAGCAATAACCATGAAATGTGCCTACATACATGGGTGTATAGGGTGATGATCTCCTAAATATGTCTCTCTTGATAATATCCAATGCTTTGTTGTTCTCCATTTTGGAATGCTCTTTTATTATCGAGTGTCTTGAATGGATCATCTTGATTTCTTGAGGCATTGGCCTTCTAGCTCTCGGTGTTGGTTGACTTGTGCAAAACTTTGACTTTGGGCTTCTCTTCATTTTTGAAATGAGGCTTCCTTTCATGAGGTTTCTTTCCTTCTTTGACATGTGGCTTCTCTTCACCTTGGGCATAATGATTATTTTCATGAGGCTTCTCTTCATCATGTGACATATCTTCCTCTTTGACAACTTCATCCTTGCAACATGTAGAATCACCAATATATCCAAGACTTGTCTTGATAAGTGGTGACCTTTGGAAATTGAAAATGTCATCCAAGACCTGTGAGCTCATCAATTTTGCTTTAGATCATCTACTTCTTTCAATGTGACAATCTCTTGTTAATGTTTTATGAAATCCTCTTCCTTCTACTTGATTTGACTTCGTAGGACTTCCTCGATATGTAGGCTTCTTCAAGTTCCTTCTTCAAGGAGGTGACTTGCTTTCCAAGTTCTTTATCCGTCTTGTTCCACTTATTATTTTTTCATTTTCTTTGAGTTGGCTTGTCAAGGCACTTTCCCTATTACTTGCCTTTTGTATCAGTTCCCTCTTTGCTTGATCAAGTTCACAATCCTTTTCTGATGTTTGTAGTTTTATAATTTGATATTCAAGATGGTTGATTTCAACTATGCCATATCTCCAAGTTCACGATCCTTTTTTAATGTTGTAGTTTTTTAATTTGATATTCAAGATGGTTTTTTAATGTAATACTTTGTCTTCTTGACCTTCGGGTCTTCATGTTCCTTATAAAGACTTTTATACATACTTGTGGTCAAACCCCTTGTCTTGTTCCACTTTTAGAAGTTTGTCTTTGAGGGAATTGATATCTTCTTCACGGTCTACAACCCTCTTATTTTCAATTGGAGACTTCACCAATCAAATTTGAACGTTGTGGATCAACATTCAAGGGGTTAGGATTTCAACGAGGGACTTTCTCTAGTATCAATTGTTGGAAATATTGAGGGGTGGGGGAATCATTATTTCCTTAATTTTTCACAATTGGTTAGTTCTTTTAAAAATTCATAGAATTAAATAGAACATCATCACATCAAAGATTATTACACAAGATATGTTTCTCAACAAGATTTGGTTATGTATGATGTACATACAAATTTACCAATTAAATTGGAAGGAAGTAAAAGACTCCCCAAGGGTTTTACTAGCAAAGCTGGAAGGAAGAAAATGCTCCTTGAATGGGTTTGGGCTCTCGTACCAGGGATAATGACCCAACTAAAATCAAGCTACAACCTTTGCTACTGCACTTCACTGCCACTATTGTCTATTGCTACCACAACTTCTACCACTGATGCCACTGTTGCCCATTGGTTCCCACTACTTCTATCCATTGTTTCCTTAGTTTCTATTGTTACCATTGTCCGCTATTATCCTCTACCATTATTGTCCTCTACCATTGTTGCTACTTTTTTTGGTGTTATTACAACAATCATAATATCATTGTCATGATTATTATTGTCATCATCATCAACCATACACCGTTGTTATATCATTGTGACGTCAACACAATGTCATAAGGTCATTGTTACTAGGTCACTTCCACAAAAAGGGTTATTGTCATATCAAGGTTATATATATCAAGAAGACTATCATGTACCAAGAACATTGTCAAGAAGATATTATCACAAGTAGCATAAATATCACTATCATTATTAAAGGTCACTACCAAGGTCAAATATCATTGTTATATATATGTATATGTATAGAAGTCACTGCCAAATTAAGGTCACATCGAAGGATTACTTCCATAAAAGGGTCACATGCATACTACCACTTTACTGTTAATCTCTCATTGCCATACATATCACTTGTCACGATCACTACTATATAGATTCATTGTTGTACATCAAGTCATACATATCACTTGTCACGATCACTACTATATAGAGTCATTGTTATACATAAAGTCATTGCCATAGTATAATTTAGGTTGCCCTTACATAGGTCACTGCCACATATCATATAATTGTGATAACAAGGGTTACAACCATACTTAACAATTATATATCTTACATCAAAGGTCATTGTCATAATAATGCAATATCATTGTATTGTCACAACATATCGTCACAACGTCACTTCAAGAGAAGATCATTGTCACTTGTCATGTTCATTAAGGTCATTATGTTTTCATACTACTTGGTCATTGTCTTCCATCAAGGTTATTGTCACATCAAAGACACTACCATATTAAATCCATCAAAACTCCTACTCTTCCTTAACCAAACAAAAACTTATAGAGTAACATAAGTGAGATCAATGTTACAGTTCAGTTCTATGAGGTTCATGAATTCCATATGAGGTATATATCACTATCACATATGAATATCAATATCAAGAACCTTGTTTACTTTGTTGTTCACTTGACCTTCATCAATTCTTCAACCTTATTTCTTAATCAATTCAACCACAGGTATACTATCACATTCAAACTCTTACTACAAGCATGATGATGAGGTGCTCTTATTGTAGATGCCACTTCTAGTGTTGATGCTATCATGAGCATTTAACAAACCATCCTTAAATTAAGAGATATTTATTGATGTTGCAATTGTAATGACTATAAGACTTATTGTATTACTATGATCTCCCAATAGGTTGGTTTGACTTCTCCTTGTCATGCACATGTATACTAATGATTCTAGTGAATTCTAGACTAAGCTTCGGGATAATGAGACAAAACAAGCCATTGTTAGAATCATCAAATGATTTTCTATGTCGTCAAACATCATTGTTACAAATCAATTCATGATGTATGGATATCTGCATATCCTAGCATATAGCTGGAAACACTATTTAAGAATTTGTCGTTGTGATACAAACATGGAAGGCCACATTTAGATTTTACTTAGTGAAGCCCTCGGCCAGTAAGGATGGCATTTAATTCTCATAAAAACCTTGTATCACAACATTTATACTCTACATCCTTATTTCAAATATTTCTTACAATATATCTACTTGCATTATAGGGGGTTTTAGGATTAAGCCTTCATAGCATTATCAAGGTTAGATTATGGATGCCACAATGAGTTGTCCAATAGGATATAGGAATGTGTCAAGCCACATAGATAGGAACTGCACAAAGAAGGTTGTAATGGGCCGCAAATGCCATCAAGATAAGCCTAAAATTTATCACAAAAGATAGGGTTGTAACAAGTCACAAAAGGTTTGGATATTTTAGTTGAACACAAAATCGTTCCCAGCCATGCTATGCTTTAATGCCAAGAGGATACAAAACGCAGAGAAGTATAACCACAAACTTCAATGGTTTGGATCTTCTCAGCAGAGAGAATGTGAGAATAAAACCGGCTTCAAGGGTTTGTAAATTTTGAACCAGGTTGAGCCCTAAGTAAGATAGCAAAGAGAGAAGCGAAATATGTATAACCAAGATCCTCCAATGTCCTGCACTCAAAACTTTAGAGGGTGATCTAAACCAATAATTTGCAAACAATTTAGTGAAACCATTCAATTCATGTAAGAACAAGTCACCAATTAATGTTTTATAGAGCCACAAAGAATGGATGAGATACATAGTTTGATCTTGAAACCATCAATTTAGAATAGTCAGAACGAAGCCCTTAATAATTCAAGGGTCCTATGCATGCGTTAATATATCACTTGTCAAATCGAAATGCTCATAAATTTACCCATATATTACTTCTTCATATGCACCTGCAAAATAGATTCAAATGTCCTAGTGAATCCCATGAGAGAAAAAATAGCCCAAAATAAAAACCATAAGCCTATCAGAATGCCCAGATCTACCCTTTCAAGAAGACCAAAGTTCCTCAAGGAATGCAAATCTCCTTGATACCTTTTGCAGACCTTGTTGAGGTATTAGGAACTCCTTATGATCACAAACAAAATAGATAGATAGAGTGAATTACTTCCATAGTTTTGAAAAGGATTGATCACCCTTTATAGTTTTGGAAAGTCACATAAGAGGCCAACTGACTTGAGGTTAGGAGGGAGTTAAAATTTAAATTTAATTTGAACCAAATTCTTCCGTTCAAATTTGATCATCTAAATTGACTTTTCTTCCACATTTGAACCATGATAATGCTTTTTATTAGTTAAATTTATTTTATCATTTCTCGTAATGATGGGGACCATAGTCTAGTCAACATTAGATTGCTACATAATTTATCCAATGATCTGATGCCACATCATCACTATTTGTGGACATTGACCACAAGATGGGTGCACCATCTTTGACTAGGCATATCTCTCAAACTGTGAAGGCCCACGAGACACTCCGCATATCAACATAATTGATGTGATGAGGAGAATCCAATGGCAAAGGTCTCTAAGGAAAATTCAATAACTTGTTTCTTCAAAATCTCCAACAAGTGTGCGGTATAAACATCGTCCAAGGAGACTAAACCCTAGAGCTAGAGTTGCATCACTGCATCATCTCATCCATGACAACCAACATGCAAAGGACATCAATGACAACATACTCAATAGTCACCACCATATAATATTTGGCTATAAAATGCTTTTCAAAACTCTCAAATATGGGATTTCTCAATTACTCCATCCTTGTTGGTTGTACTACCATTATGTTGAGTTATGTTTCTACATATTTAATGTAGTGTTTATAACTCTTAATTCTCCCATATTTGGAGCTTGTCTCTACAATGTGTGGACAACTTGTGTATGGTGTAGATCAAATAAAATATTTTGTAATGTAACTAAATGAGGCATAAAGATTTTGTAAAAGTAAGGAGAGCATTGTGATAAACAAAAAAATTATAATAAAATGAGATAACTTTGAAGGGAAAATGCAGTATATTTTTATTAATATTTCTCTGTATAGTTTATTCTTCCTATATATATATGTATTATTTGTTCTATCTCTATGAATTATTTGATTAAACTCTGTTAATTATTTATAATCTCTCTTTAAATATATAAGATATTTACCCCTTTTTTTCTTTTAATTATAATAGATTTAATAACTTATAGCATTTATTTTATTTCTAAATCATTCTCCAAATTGTTTTAATGCAGCCCTTTCATAAAGTATTTGAAGAAAGTAGTAGTAGAGGGAGAGGTGTTGTGGGTAAGTATGTAGCATTTACACAACTTTATTTACACTTAATGAAACTCAAATAGTTTAAATTATTATTTACACTTAATGAAACTCAAATAGTTTAAATTATTATTTACACGTAATGAAACTCAAATAGTTTAAATTATTAAATTTTAATTGTTACTTGAACTACTTCCATTTTCCTAAGTTAGATTTGAATTTATAACTATAATTTATTTATTTTAAAGTCAGTAATTTTTTAATGCACGTGATCTATATTTTTGGGGAAAATTATTATTTAAGTATTTTTCCTATTTTAGGTGTGCTTGAAGCCGATTGTATTGAGCCTACACATAACAAGCAAGATTTTGAGAGGACTCAAGCATTCAATAAACTAGAGAACCGCATGAAACAATTGACTATTGAATATTGGTAAGTAAAAAGCCTTTGATATATAAATATAAAATTGATTATTTTTCCTTTTGAAAGTTATTCATAACATTTTACACTCTCTAATATTTCTATTTTAATCATAAAATTGATATTAAAACCGATGAACATAATCTTAAATAGACATGTAATATTTATAAACCCAAAATCGAACCATCAAATACCATATTCTAACAATGGGCAAATCCATATTGATAAAAGTATATGAAATGCATATTTTGGAAAAATATTAATGATCCCAAAATGGGCCATCATATGTCATAGTCATAATGGTTTAATCCAAATTGATGAAAGGTAGGAAATGCATGCTTTGGAAACATAGAGAAATATATAGTTGCATTAACATTCTCTCCACTTTGTGTGAAATGGGAAGGGAAACTTATTTGCTGATTATAATATATTTGATTGTTCTTGGGAACTAGTGACATTTTTCGATATTGGGTTTAAGAAAATGTATGGAACGTATATACTTGGGAAATATATGCCCCCAAAATGGGGTTTCAGAAAATGTATGGAACACATACTTGAAATATACACATATTGCTTCTCTATACCGATTGTGAGAACCCATGATATTTTTAGATACACATGTTATTGCTTTAATGTTTTTGACCTCAAAAGGGGTACCGTATGACATATTCTGACCACCTTTTAATTTATATTTAAGAAAATGTATGAAACGCATATTTGGGAAAGAGAGAGTAATATATGTATATTACTATGGTGTTTTTTTATCGAGGCTATAATTTAGTTTAGTTGGTAAAAAAAATTCAATTTGGGATTTGGTGAAAAAAAATGAAGAAATCTAATTCTGGGCGTATTTGAATTTTTTTTGACAATGGAAATGGATTTACTACCAATCAGAATCCTCGCAGCACTCAAAATCCTTAAGCTTGACAGTTGTACCAAGATTTCAAAAAAATTCTACCACATTTTTTCAAAATCCTGCTATAATTTCCATTGCTTTTATTGCTTTCCAGGTGAAATTGTGGCTTCGTTAAACTGCGGTTATTACTATTCCCTTTGATTTGTGTGAAGTGGAGAATTTATTTGCTCATCCTTTAAATATTGCAATGGAAACCATTAACATACATATTGAAATGGAGAATTTATCTTCTTCTCCACATCTACTATAAACAAGCAAGATAACATGAGAACTTATCTTTTTTTGACAATGGAAATGGATTTACTACCAACTTGAATTCCCGCAGCACTCAAAATCCTTAAGCCTGATAGTTGTAACCAAGATTTCAAAAAAAATCTACCACATTTTTTCAAAATCTTGCCATAATTTCCATTGCTTTCTGGGTGAAATTGTGGCTTAGTTAAACTACAGTTATTATTATTCCCTTTGATTTGTGTGAAGTGGAGAATTTATTTGTTCATCCTTTAAATATTGCAATTGAAACCACATTGACATACATATTGAAATGGAGAGTTTATCTTCTTCTCCACATCTACTATAAACAAGCAAGATAACATGAGAACTCTACTTACAGTTAGAGTTGTAGGTGGATTGAAAATGATATATGAAAAACTCTTATAAAATGTTATGATGATGTACTTTTACTTTTATAAAAGGCATGTTCATTTTTTTATTTTTTTTAATTGATACTTTCTAGTATCACAAAATCATAATTACATTGTTGTAGCACTTGTTCATCTAAGGACTTAGATAGACCATGGATTTGAATGACCCGAAAGAGAAGACTATCATAGATTTGATGGACCCAACATAATTATCCAACTTCGGGACGATCTTCAGAGTGACTCTTCTTTCCTCTCTTTCTCACAATCTTAGTCCAACCGACAAAAGGTGAATCACAAAATCATAATTACATTGTTGTAGCAATTGTCCATCTAAGGACTTAGATAGACCATGGATTTGAATGACCCGAAAGAGAAGACTATCATAGATTTGATGGACCCAACATAACTATCCAACTTGGCGACGATCTTCAGAGTGACTCTTCTTTCTTCTCTTTCTCACAATCTTAGTCCAACCAACAAAAGGTGAATCAGCGAAAGTAATTTGAAGATTATTGTTGAGATCCAAAGGAGGTTCCTTGTTGGTGTCAAAAGAAGTTGAATCATGTGCAAGCTTAAAAATGCCCAAAGACACATCTTGACTTTCCAGCTATTTAGATCCTTGCTAAAAACCCATAAGTTTGATGAGGAGCGATATTTTGATCCTTTTTCCCTAGAATCATATCATCATCGGTACCATCCTCCTCTTGATCTAAAACAGAAGAAGTCTTGTCCTCTAGGGGGGTGGGGGGGTGTACAAGGTTTCCAATTTTAGATCTTGAATATCTGAAATGATGTTTCTTGATGGAATTTGATAGAGGGCAGGAATTTTGTAAATGTATAGTTTAAAGACAAATGTGACATCGAAACGTAGTATTATCGTAATACGGAGGCTGGGTCTAGTGATAATCACCAATTTTTAAATTATTTGATCCAACAACTCTTTGCTAATGTCAAATTCCACACATATCTTTCGTAGGTGTACATGCCACACTTTCCTCGAGAGGGATTTGTGGTAAGATAAAAACCCAAGGAATTTCCTATACCTTGAAAAACTAAAAAAGTGCCAAAGATGGGTGGGAAAATTTGGAAGTCGAACCCAAATTGGCATTTTGGTAATGATTGTTGTAGAGGGATTGCAGTCTAGAAACTAGGGGGTTATGAACAAACCAACTTTACCCAGAACCAAGGCCCACTGGTTAGGGCCTTATGGTAAAATTTTGGTTCAATAAAGAATGCTATAAAAAATCCTTTAGGGTAGAAGATGACCTTGCACTTCTTAGTCCATACTATATGAATCCACTTGTATAACTCCTTTGTACATGGACATAAGCCATTGAAACAACAAATGTGTTGAAAAGTGTATCCAAGTTTGGTCTTCATAATGGCATGTATTTATGATTTTATGTAATGAGATGTAAAGAAGAGAAATCAAATTATTGTATTTCTTGCTTCATGGCTCTCATGAGCAAGAGATTTTATTTTTGAGTCAATACTCCCATTGAGATTCTTTGGGAATTATTTTTCATCTAGTCAAAAAATGAGAGTCATTTTCATTTAATGAAGTCATGTTACACATTGTAAAAGGTAAAACTTGTCTATGTAAAGTATCTTCCAAGACCTTGTCACTTATCCTCTTCAAGTCAACCTACAAAGAATATAGAACTTGCTAGAAGATCTCAGACTTCCTCATGTGATCATGTAGGCCTAAGAGATATGAGATGAAGTGTATAAATAGCCACACTTAGCCTCTCTTAGTGGAAAGAAAATTCGACAAGAAATTCAGTGAAGAAAAGGACAAACCTAAATCTTATTGAGAATGAGGTCATGGATCACATCAATGGGTCGGTAACCCAACCTCCAAAGGAAGATTCTCATGCACATGGTAGATTCATAAAGGGCTCTCTAATCCCATATGTATCAAATTTGGAGACTGCAAAAGCTATATATGCTAAACTCGCAGAGTTTTTCCTGTAAGAATTGTAGGAGAAGTTATCTCATTAAGGAAATAACTCTACAACTTAAAAAAGTCCAAGGAAGATGGAATAGCCTCATACTTCATGAGGACATCATAAATTCAAGATCAACTACAAGGTCTAGGAGAAGTCATGTCTGATAGAAAGATGGCCACAATGTTATTAAATGTACTATCGAAAGAATGGGGTAACTTCACTTCAAGTTTATATGGGAAGAAGGAGACTACTCCATTCAATATCTATGGTCACTCTGTAAGATCGAAGAAACCAGATTGAAGTCAAAGGTTGATGTAGGATCAAATGAGCAGAATCGAGTATATGCTACTATGACAAGAAGAAAAGGGAAATTTTGGAAAGTTTGGTCCTCAAAAGAAAAAGAAGAACAGGTAAGATGCTATGGATGTTAGGAATTTTGGCACTATATAAGAGATTTTCCTAAACTTAAGAAGCACAAGAGGGATAAGGAATAAGCCCATATTACGAAGGAAGTGAAAGAAACTATGACAAAGAATCTTAAGAAGGAGGAAGTAAAAGATCTCTACTATGACTAAGATGATCTTCTTCACTAAAAGGTACTTTTCACTTGTAATTTATAGATAGAAATAAGTGTAAATAAGATAGGATGCATCATAATAGAAAATAGCATCATGACAAAAGCATTAGAAGTAGGAACTCGTGACATGGGAAATAGAAAGCATGTCTGGAATAAATTCTATTTATTGCAAAGAATAAAAGCTCTTGGAAACCTCGTTTAAATCTCAAGTGAAACTTATAGAAAGAAGTGGAGGTCAACATCGACTAAGATCATCATACATTATTCAATAAGGAAACATCTGTTGGGTGGGGATATGAAAGATCCTCAAGTTTCTTTGATAGAATCCTTGTCAAAGGATTCATTGATCTAGAAAGGAAGCAAGTGTTTCATTAGGAATTCCAACTCGTTGGATTCAAGGGATTATGGTATGATGACATAACAAGTAAAGTAGGTCAAATGGATAAAGATTTTTCATTCAAAGAAAGTTAAAGTAACTCGAGATGACTCAAAGGAAATATGAGGTATGTATGCTTACATAGGATGTTATGAAAAGTTGTGCCATATAGTTGCAGACAATATGGATCACTATCTTGGGAAACATGATCAAAGAAAAGGATCCCCTACTCTGAAATTTTGCAGAAAGGCATAGGTCACACTAGATTAAATCAACATAATATGTCCTCATATGAAGCATGAGGTAGCTGACTACAATTTAGGAACTCTGATTGGAATCTCCTAGGAATGAAGTGTATGAGGAAAGGGAGGATGAGATCATAAGATATGCAAGCCATGGTAAAGGAAATAAACATCCAAAAGATACCAAGAAGATTTTACTAAGATATCTCTCAGAACGATATGAAGACTCTGATGGAAGTCAGAAAAAGATGGAGACCCTTGACAATGGATATCTTTGGGAGATGTCTAAACATGCATGCAAGATGTTGATACCTATAGGAAGATGTCATGATAAAAGACCATCACAAAGGTAATTTTGATTTAAGTGTTTATTTCTTATTTTTGAACAAATATTTGGACAGGCTTATGTAGGACTGCCAAATGAAATATTTGTGGATGACTTCCAAGAGGGCCATATAGAAGGATATAATATCCAGAAAATATGGCATGAAGAAAGTAGCATGACATGAAGCAAGGTTAGATGAAGACTGATGGATCACTTTCTGATGAAAGGAATGATGACATGAATGACTCATGGATGAAAGTGATGGATGGTGTGTGCCATATGAAGAAGTCCCAAAAGATGAAGACTCCATGACATAAGAAATTCATGACATTGAATAAAGGATTTCTTCAAGCAGTTATTTGTCCCATCATCTCCACCAAAGGAGCTATTGAAGGTCCCTATTTTGAGAGCAAGCTTGGCAAGTTTCTTACTTGGAAGAGACTTGGAAATTCCTAATCCAAGAATGAGTTGAGGTACATTCCCATTGTAGGAATGAGTACATTCCTTTATTTGAGTAGATATGTCCTCCCTATTTGAGAGGGAGAGATAGGCACATCATTCTGGTCTTCACCTGGGAAGACATAATGGATGATTGGGTAGTCATTTGGCATTTGATACTCTTTGAGGATGAGATAGGGAATCCCAAGGGAAGAGTGATTGTAGAGGACCAATATTCTTTGAGGATTGGTAATCCAAGATAAGAATATTCCTGATGGAACACACCCTCAGTAACCAGGTGGGGTATGATCCAGATGAGGCAATGATGAGAGTGTTTATAAATCATTGGTCTCGCTAGCATTGAGCTCAGATCTTGTGGAGAGATAGAGTTGTTAGTCAAGGCCTTGCTATGTGACAATGTTTGTTGATATGATGTTATACAAATGAGTTACCAATCCAAATTATTCTAATGAGAAATTATTCAGATTGAGAATGTCCAAGTATCATTATGAATACCTCCCTAGTTAAGAGGGAGTGTTGAAAAGTGTAACTAGGTTTGGTATTCATAATGAAATCTATGTATGATTTTTTGTAATGAGATGTAAAGAAGAAATATAAAATTATTGTATTTCTTGCTTCATGGGTTTCATGAGAAAGAGATTTTATTGTTGATTCAAGACTCTAATTGAGAGTCTTTAGGAATTATTCCTCATCTATTCATAAAATGGGAGAGTCATTATCGTGTAATGAAGTCATGTTACACATTGTAAGAGGTCAAACTTGTCTATGTAAAGTATCCTCCAATACCTTGTCACTTATCCTCTTCAAGTCGACCTACAATGAATATAGAAATTGCTATAAAATGTTGGCCTTTCTCATGTGATCATGTCGGCCTAGTGAGATGAAGTGTATAAATAGCCACACTCAGCCTCCCTCAATGGAAAGAAAATTCGACAATAAATTCAGTGAAGAGAAGTGCGAAGAAGAGCCCAATAGCAAAAGTGTGAAGAAGGGATAGAGAAGAAGGATTCTTCTGGGGTTTATCTCGGGTTATATACTCTCCCACATGTGAAGGAAGAAGGACCAAATGAAGAAACTATTGTTGCATTGAAGTAACTTTTGGTTGGGCATAGAATCTCATAAAAGGAGGTCAAAGAGAGGCACTATAGGTCTCTCTCTTAAGGAGTATAATTAAGAGGCTCATTCTATGGTTTTTAATCAAGAGAAATAAATTCATTAGATAAGCCGAGATGAAGCAGTGAAACCAAGATTCTAGATAGGCTGAGAAAAGCAATGTGAACTCTAGAGACCAAGATTCTCTGAAGGAAGCAGTAATAAGCCTAGAGATCGATATTCTCTAGAGAAAGCCAGTGAAATCATAGAGATCGATATTCTCTAGAGGAATCTGAGAAGAGAATCTTGGAAGGATAGAGATCAAGATTAGGCTAGAATAAGTCAATCAGAGTAGTTCGAGGTCAAGAAGGAAGCTGAGAAAGGGGAGAGATAAGGCATCAAGGCCAGTGACAAGGTTCTTAGGGGGATACTAGAGTCAAGGGTCTTTGTCATCGTCTTGGTATTTGTCAATTGAATACCTACAAGAATAATTTTGATCACGTTTTCCTCTCAAGAGGTGAGAGGTTTTGGCCCCGGCTGACAAGCCTACATACTGAGTCACTTGTCTTCTATTTTGCATATTGGTAATTGTCTTGATGAAAATAACACAAAAATAATATAACGAAGAGAAGACTATAAGCTAAGAAGTAAAAGTATATCACAAGAAATTATCAAGCAGAGAAATCTTTTAACTCCTTTTCCCCTAGATTTCTCAACAAAATGAGGCCTCATTATGTGTAGAGTTGAAGGTAGTCCTCTAGATCTGAGTGAAAAATTTCAATAGAGGGAACCTCCTCCTCTTTGTCCACCTGGAACACCCTAGGAGCTTCCTATGGCTGTTGAGAGCAGGGTCCTATTTTGAGGGCCTCCTTGAAGGAAAAAGGCTTTGAATCCGAAGATGCCCACCCCCTCAAGAACCTCCAAACAAGCATGTTGCTATAGAGATAGTGACATCCCTCTTAATTCCATAGTCTCTAAGGTATTGTTCCATCTTCAGTTGCCTCCCTCCGAGGAGGAGCCTCATCTCACCCACCAGGATATGTGTTCATTGTTGAATACTAAGAGAAAGCTTTCCGACTCCATCCGTTTATGTGGCTATAAAACAAAGGGACTTACCATACATGGACCAAACAAAGATTGGAAATTTTTGTAGGTTCCCAACACCTTCCATTATCGGATTAACTATGGCTAGTGACTTTCGGAAAAAACTTTGCATTCATTATCATTTTCCCAATGAGTATCTCTTTCTGAGATTTTAGCATACACTTTGCTAACCACATTACCACTATTACAAATGTTAAGTACAAGAGCCTTCTCAAACTCTAAGATATGTGCAACGTGCATAATACCTCCACTTCCCACGATAAATGGTGAAATCTCTGTGGCCCTCTCTATGGCCATAGGCTTTTGTTTAGTAACATTTTTGGTGCTAGTATTTTTCACAACTATGGCGCCTTCCTTGTTGCTTTCTGCTCTCGCAACGACTGCTTTTGCATGCCACTGATTAAAAGAACTCAAAATCACTTTAGACTTTAGCCAGTTACTAAGGAACAAAAGCTCCATTTCTGTTGGATGTCAAAATTAGACAAATGCAAGTAATTATTTACAAAATTTAAAAGGAGATAATAGTGCACCCGTTTCCTAACCACAATCCAATTTAAGAGAATTGAGTTATCTATAATGCAATTCCATGAAAATTCCATAAATCCACAATGAAAGTTACATCGGTAGTTTTATGTTATTTTAATGGGAAAGGTATTAGAGGAGGATTCTTAACCAAAATACATAATTAAAACTAATTAAAACAGTGTGGCTCTTGAATTCTCCTTTTGAAAGGGTAGCACGAATAGAATTAAAGCTTATAATTTTTATGTATATTTGTAGAATTAAATTAATTTAAGTGTGGAGAAAGAGTGGTTGGATCTCCTTAGCAATAGACAAATACCGCTCTTGTGTTGTAATTTATTTTCCTTTTCTGAATTGAGATACCTTTCTTGTATTCTACTTTACTTTCCCTCTTTTCTTATGGACATTTTTTTAAGTGTGGTTTTTAGATGTTTGAAAAACATAACAATTATTTTTTCTCCATTACAATTATTTACCAATTTTTTTATGAAATTATTTATAGTTAGATATAATCAAAAAAATTATAAATAAGAATTATAATTTATTTAAAATTGAATTCTCTTAAGTATTTTTATTATTCAAATAATTTATATGATTTTTTCAAAAATATTTTATGTAAATTTGTAAAGTTTTAAATATATCACGGTATTTTTGGTTTTATTGGGAATATGTGTGTCATGTTAATGATAAAAGTTTTGAATATTGAACTTGGTATTTCAAAGTAGGAAAAAATGGTGCATGTTTTCATGTGACAATTGTATTTATGTTTTAGTAGTGATATTTGAGTGCATATACTTATAAGAAATAATGGGAAACATACAAAATAACAACAACATCTCTCTTTGTTACCTTTCTCATTAACGATGACTCTTTCAGAAAAGAAAATGCAATAAAAAATGTACAATACATGTTACCCACCACTAGTGGGTGACCCCTATACGAGAAAATTTCTCCTAGATTTGTCTTCAACAAGCAATCAATGACCACTAGATAGCTCGATGTGCCACCATTTTTTGCCACCTGAGCCAGTCATTGTGTGCCCTCGTCCATATGTTATGATCACATGTCTAAAGGTGGGTCTTCCAACCTCGAAGGTATGAAATTTTATTATGTAATTGGGAGTTTATGCTTGCTTTTCTTAAGCACATTTGGACATGGATTAGTGGGGAGGTTCAGTAGAAAGAATGAGCTTGATTTGTACTCTTGTTGCCTTACCTCAACTTGAGGATTAATATAGTATCCTAGTCTAGTGGGATCTCCTCTATTGGCTAATAGCTTTAGTAGTGACACTACATGGGAAACCTAATTTTGGTTTTGTGGTCCCGCTTCCCTATACCATACATCTCATTCCTCGTCGCTCATTACTAGCCCCTTTTCACATTTTCCCCATCTGGGTCCACATTTTTTCGTTGGGCCTGTTACGACTCAATCGAGTAGGGTCATAGGAGGGCTTCCTAAAGAGGAAGTATAGGTTAAATGGAAACAATGGAGAAATATCCCACTATCACCTCAGCTAAAGCTCCTCGCTCATTACGGACTCTCATCGATCAAAGGAGTCTCAGTAACAGGGAAATCATATGAATGGTATATCAATGATATATAAGTACTGATTTCAAGGGCCTATTTCGTTGATTTTTGGTAGCATCGGATGTGCTCTAGCCATGAAAATTGGTGGAGAGGCTAAGGCACATGAGATCTCCAAGACCCAGAAATCGTTTGGATAAATTCCTTGGTGAGGAAATCGAGTTAGAGATCAGTTGCAGTGAGGGACAATTCAACAAAGGGATTTTGATCCAAGGCTGAAGAATACACATAAGAGAGGAAGAAAAGTTCCAGAAGAGGCAGTACATAGCTTAGGAGGGTTGATGCAGAGGCTAAGGAGGCCAGTGCAGAGAACAGAGAAGCTGAAGAGGCAGACGCAAAGGACGCAGAGGCTAGCGTAGAAAGCCGCAAAGGATGACGTAGACAAAACAGAGGGATGTAGAGGCTAACGCAAGGATGAACAGGTTGCGCTGAGGAGGTTCTGTGGGGAAGACTGAGAGCATATCAGATGGGAAAGGGTGACGCAGTTCCGGAGAGGGTGACACAGTTCCAGAGGAGTGCATGGAGCAGTGTTCACTATCCAGCACAAGGAACAGTAAGAGTCACTGTGGGGTTGATCCTTTGGTTGCTGATTTTTTGGAATATTGGTCTACAGAGAGAGGTACTAATGGCAAGGATATTCTCTAAAGGGTGATCCATTTTTGGCACCCTAGTTGTATTCATAAATATTCTTAATAATATAAACCCTCTATATGCTACATTGAGTTTCTTGCATTGGGTTTTTTCAAGGATGATTGTCCAAAAATAACGGTGACCCTTGTGTTGTCTCGGTTTATTTTAGTTGTTGATCTGTATATTTGTGAAGGCTACAATTTTTCTTACTTCGATGTTTATATTATTAAGTAACTTTATAATGTAAATAACAAGTAGGAGATAGTAAACTAGATATTGCAGTAGGGGTTTTTGATGTGTTAGATTCAGAAATTTTCACATATTCAAAGGAGAGACTCAAATTAAAGAGGTTAATTTTTGAAGAAGCAAAGTGCATGGCTCTCCAAGAAGGGCTAAAGGGATCCTAAGCTTATGGATGAAGGGTTATCTCATGAAATGATGCCCCTGACCTAAGAATCCTAGGAGAATAGGCATCCCAAGATGATCCTTGTGAAATTTGAGTAATAAAGATGTGGGACCACCAAGAAGCCCAAGTGGACCCCAACAAGGCCAAGGGCCTTGGATGAAACTTCAAACGAAAGGGTCTTGATCAAGTGAGGGAGAGGAAAAGGATTGAGGTTAGATTTTTCTTGAGATTTAGTGCAATGATCCTCAATGAAGCCACCAACCAATGAGGCCTAGGGTTAAGAATCAAGTTCGAGCTAGGGCTCAAAATAATTCCAAATATAGCCATGACATCGATCTCAAAATTTGTGAGGGCCTAGAGGAAACCCCACCACAGATATGCACCAAATCACTCACCAAATGGATGGTTGCAATAAAATTTGGATGATGCACTAGGAGACACTAGGGTTAGTGCTTATAGAAAGGAAGAGAGGAAGGTGAATTTTTTTTTTTTGAAGTGATCACCAAGGATTAGACTAGTGCCTAGTCTATTGGGAGAATGGAGTCAATGAGATTTCAATGTTTAAAGTTTCTTTTACTCAATCAAGGAGTTCCTTAGCAACTTTGCATAGCCCTAAAGGAAACAACTAGGTTATCTAGGAAATTTATACTTCTTGATGATGCAATTGATGACTAATCAAGGCAATTATGATGATCATATACCCCTAAGAACATTTGTTCACTATACCAAGCATGCAACATATGAAAATCGTCATGAATTCAAGATTCAACAAATTCGCATTTCTATTAGGGTGGCAACTTAAACTTCATGAGTGAAAATTTCATACATTGTACATGTGACATGAATAGAAAGGTAGCTCATGAAAAAGGCACTTACAAGTATAGCAAATATATCCAATCATCAAGAGAGACAAAAATTGAAGCTCCAAGATGAAGACGAGATTTCCAAATATCAAAATGCATCAAAGATTACCCAATTCATTCTCCAATTGCTCTAGTGACATTATCAAGAAGAGATAAAGATCCAAACCAAAGTGAGGATGAGAAGAGAATGAGCCTCTCATCTATTTATATCATCCTCTAAGGGTTCGATTTTCCTAATTAGGCCTAATGATGCTCCAACTAATAAAATAATGTACAAAATAACAATACTTGTGACAATCCCACTAAGATAGCTCACTAACATGAAAATAATCCTCTAGAGAGGGTTAAAATGATAGACAAAGTAGTTTGAAGGGCCACAGAAATGCCTAGTGGAGTCCAATTTGTGCCAAAATGAGTGGAAGGGCTCCAACTATAGTAATAAAGGGGGTGGCTCCTTTGATCTCCAAGTGATTGATCTGCGGTGCTCCCAAGTTGTTGTGGGGGCACAAAACATCCTCATGGGTCTCCAATTGGATTGATCAAGCTTATATCCCATCTATAATGACTCCAAGAATTATGCAAGCCCTCCCTTTGTCTCTCATAGTGAGACACAACCTCATCTAGGCCTTGGATCAACTGCCAAGTGTGTGGTGCAAGAGTGTAGTCGGTTGGGAAAGGTGGTCTAAGTGCATCATCATCGTCAAATAAGTGAAACACGAGTGAAAAATGGATGGTGCTGATGGATCCCATGATATGGCAATCTTCTCTCCGCTATATTGGAGGCCCATGGCTCTTAACGCTCACCCTACAAATTGTTAATTTTTGTAGCATCAGATGTGTTCTAGCCATGAAATTTGGTGGAGAGGCTAGAATACATGAGATCTCCAAAACTCAGAAATTGTTTGTGGAAATTCTACATAGAAATGAATTAATTCGATTATTAACCAGTTTTTGAATATTTCCTGAGTCTAAGGGAATATGGGTAATTAATCAGTATTAATTAATTCAAGGCGAGAATCATTTAGAAACTCACATAGATCGTTCCGGAGATGATCCTATCCATTGGTTATGTTTTAATCTTGATTGTTGGTGGTCCTACATAGGATTATAAGAGGAGGTAGATGTGGTGATGGAGAATACACCAGAGTAGTTTGGCTTCTTGGCAGATCAATTTCGAGAGCATCAACAACTAGTTGTGGGAGAGAGACAGAGATCGAAGTAGTGACTGAGGGGTAGGGACAGTGATCTGGAGATTTTTTTCCAAATTTGGGGATGCAACAACAAGAGAGCCGAGTTATCCCAGTGATAAAAAGAGAAGCTCTGTGCAGTAGCTTCAAAGAGGGTAGTTCGATTTCCTGGAGAGAAAATTGTTCTTAGATCTAGAGGCTAGGCAGAGGTTCCAAAGGGCCAAACGCATATTGACTTCATTAGATATTAGTTAGAGGCTAGACATCATAGTGATTACGCATTATAGTGCAAGGGTGAAGCAAAAGCTTAAGGAGGACGATTTTTCTATAGGAAAGTTGTGCCATGATTTTTTGTGGAGGAAGGGTAAATTCCTTTCAATAATTTTGCCCAAATTTTCTTGTTGTGGATTTCCAGTTTCAAGCATCCAAATTGTACTCAGATTTTCACTGTTGCATAATAATAAAAACCCTCACTCCTACATTGTTTTCCCAAGATGGGCTTTTCCGTGGACATTTGACCATAAATAATTATCTCACATTTTATATGTGTGTGTGATATTATTTGTAAATTTCCAACGCAATATTTTTCCATAGTATTTTATTTGTGAAGGTTGCAGTGTTTTAATTTTGATATTTGTCATAGCAGATAAATTTTAAATTGATTAACAATTAGGATAAATAATACCAGTTTTTGAAATAGGATTATAATTTGAAATTTTCACATGGTATTAGAGCATAGTTGTTTAGCCAGTGACCTCAAAAATGAAGGAAAGGAATTTCACTGCTAAGCAAAGGCAGTAGACCGAAATTCCCAAGGGCAGCAAAATATTTTTTCTAGGAGGCCGAATTTTTTTTTGAGTGGCAAAAAAATTCAATCCTTCTAGATCGAGAGATTCTAGAGGAAGAGGGAGCATCTAAGTGCCTGCGTTGGTATATCTCTAGCTAGACGTAGAGGGTTTTGCAGTAGTACACTGAAGCAGAACCAACGCCAGGGTGGAAGAAGAAGAGTACACATAAAGGGAAAATTTTCCTTAGGTAACTTCTAGTTTCAATAAGTTCAATTTTCCTTGCAAATCAACAATGGTTGTGAGCAATTCTTCTTAGTCTAGAAGGGAGTGCGAGTAACAGAGCAACAACCAAGTAGAAGGAAAGAGGAATTTTTCGACAGTTCATTGAGATGACCACAATTGGGCTTTGTGATCAGGACAGGTTGGATGGAGCTTCAATCTACGTCATCTAGAAGGAAAGGATGTCCTTTCTTCTAGAGGAATATGGCCTAAAATCCTACATTGATGTTGTAGTGGCGGTTCCTCAAGATGTAAATAAACAGAAAGAATATAAGAAGAGATGGTGTCGGCAGAGTGATTGATCTTTGATGGAGTCTGGAATCATATTGTCTCACATATAGCTAGAAAAGATGCTACCAAACAGATGTGGGATGCTCTCTCCATGTTATACCAGGGTACTTTCAAGCAACAAAAGCTGTACCTAGAGGATAATATGAGACTCATCTGAATGCAAAATGGGAAGGAATGGACCCCTACCTTATCAGAATTCAGGAGGTTTGAGACCAACTATAAATTTCACCTGAATCCATGGAGGTAGTGCACTTGGAACTCAATAGCTTCTCAAAGGATTGGTAGTTTTTTTTCCAAATCATATTGGACAGATATAGGATAGCATTATAAGATGGAATTTGGGTTGATTTGCAACATGAGGAGTTTAGATGAGATATGTTAAAGAGCTCCATCAATGGCAGCAACAATAGATTGAAGATGGTGAAGGAGGAGGAGAATGTGGCCCTCGCATCAAAGGGTCCCAGTTAAGGACAGGGGGTAGAGAAAGAAGAAGAAGTACCTGCCAAAGGTCAAGTGCTTCAAGTGTGGTGAGCCCAGTCACTAAGTACCCAGTGTCCTCTCAAGAAGAAGGACAAGGAGGAGAAGTAGGACCAACAGGCAACTTCAGCAGAGATTGTGTTATATTCTTTCCACATAGTTAACAGGGGGTTTGAGGGGTACCCGTAACCCCACTTTATGGGGTCCGGGGCAGCGCCCCCGAAAATTTTGGTTTTGGACCCTATGTTAGGTTGGGTGGACCCACCTATGGTTTTGTGCATGATTTTCGCACATGTTTTTGGACAAAATGGTTTTCGGTCCATGGTTTTGGACGCGATGGTTTTCGGTCCATGGTATTGGATGCTTCAGCATGTATAAATATGTATTGTAAC
>APFE031522465.1:167750-189937 GCA_000404065.3 Pinus taeda | reverse complement strand
GATATGATAGAAGACAAAAAGGTGTTGCTGGTAAAGGTGGACACTTTGAAGAATACTGCAGATGCATTAACAAAATCCGTGAGCTCTGAGAAGTTCTCTTGGTGTAGAGAAACAATGGGCGTTTCAGGGCTAGAAAATGACTAAGCTCTCCTGTGGCCCCCTATGGAAAGAAAACAACAAGTGGGAGATTGTTGGGTTGTGTTATATTCTTTCCACATAGTTAATAGGGGGAGGGGTACCCGTAACCCCACTTTATGGGGTCCGGGATAGCGCCCCCGAAAATTTTGGTTTTGGACCCTATGTTAGGTTGGGTGGACCCACCTATGGTTTTGTGTATGATTTTCGCGCATGTTTTTTGGACGCGATGGTTTTTGGTCCATGGTATTGGATGCGATGGTTTTTTCGGTCCATGGTATTGGATGCTTCGGCATGTATAAATATGTATTGTAACATTGAAAGGAACAATAATGAAAAATCAAGCTTTAGTCCCGATTTTTGGATCCAGGGGAAAATCTCTATGCATATGCGTTTTTTATGTGTTATGCTCTCGCATTGTTTATTTTTCTGTGATTTAGAATTCGTATGCAGGTAATTTCTGTACGGGGTTAAAACCTACAGATTGATAGGCTTTCCTCTAGGTTGGAGGAAGACTTTGCTATGTTTTTCGATATACCTCCAGGAGTGAGGTGGGGTGATTAGGTGTTGTAGCCCCAAAGTGCTACAATTGGCCAGGATCCTTCAGGAGTCCACCTAATGGATCATTACCTGGGTATGGGGGACCATAGTATTCAGTAGGATGGATCACTGGCAGTTGACACAGTTAGTGTTAGAGTGATAGTTATAGACTAATAGTAGTCAGATGCTGAGAAGTGCAGTACAGAGTTGGAAACAATGCAATTAGCATAATATAGAGTTAGTAGCAGCGCAGATCCTTCAGCGACAATGCAGATGGTAGTAGTAGTTAGACACTTGAGAGACCAATGCATCATACTGATCACATTTGATTTAGTATTTTGGATGTTTTTCAGTTGTAGATGTTGCAGTTGTAGCAACAACAGACGAGAGGGAGTTGTAGTGCAGATGTAGTAGAAAAACACATGCAGTGTATATCAGAGTTGTGTTGTAGTTGGTGGGCAGAAATATCCATACATCATCAGCATGACAGGAGATGATGCAGAGATAGGGTATTGTAGCAGGGAATGCAGCACTAGAACGCATTCCTCACTAAGAGGGAGTGTTAGCTTTTGTAGCATAGAATGTGTTCTAGCCATGAAATTTGGTGGACATGAATACATGAGATCTCCAAAACCCATAAATCATTTCTGAAAATTCCACCTAGAAATGACTTAATTATATTATTGACTAGTTTTTAAATATTTCCTAAGTCTAAACTTGGGAAATATGGTTAATTAATCAGTATTAATTAATTCAAGGAAAGAATCACCTAAAAACTCACACAGATCGATTCAGAAATGATCATCACCATCGATTATGTTTTAATATTGGTTGTTGATGCTCCAACATAGGATTATAAGAGGAGGTTGATGTGGTGATGGAGAAAACACTTGAGTGGTTTGATTTCTTAGCATATTAATTTCCAAAGTAGCAACAGTTAGCTGTTGGAGAGAGCCAAAGATCGAAGTAGTGAGTGGGGACATGGACAGTGATCCAGAGGAATTTTTCCAGATTCAGAGAGGCAGTAGCATGAGGGTTGATTTATCCCAGTGAGGTAGTGCATAGCTCTATACAATAGCTTCAGAGAGGGAAATTTGATTTTTTGGAGATAAAATCATTCTCAGATCTAGAAGGTTTGGGTAGAGGCTCCAGAGGGCTGGAGAGACAAATTTCTCACCAGTAGAAGGCATAATGACTTCATCAAAGACCAAAAAGAGGCTAGACATCATAGTGACTACGCAATCTAGTGCAGAGGGTGACATAGAGGCTTAAGGAGGCCGACTTTCCTATAGGAAATTTGTGTCGGGATTACTTGTGTAGGAACGGTAAATTCCCTTCAATAATTTTGCCCATATTTTCTTGTTGTGGATTTCTAGTTTCAAGCATCTAGATTTTACTCATATTTTCACTGTTGCATAATAATAAAAACCCTCACTCTTGCATCGGTTTTCCCAAGTTGGGTTTTTCCGGGGAAATTTGTCCAAAATAATTGTCTCATATTTTATGTATGTGTGCTAGTATTTCTCAGTTTCCAGCACATTATTTTTTTGTAGTATTTTATTTTTGAAAGCTGTAGTTTGTTTATTTCGATATTTGTCATAGTCAATAAATTGTTAAATTAATTAACAATTAAGAGAAATAATACCAGTTGCTACAATAAGATTCTATATTGGAATTTTCACGCAAATTTCAATATGACCCTCTCGAGGACTTGGTCCTCGTATAGGGAGACCATACCCCAAATGAAGACTATGCCATGTTTCATGTGATATAATGATGGAATAGAGTGGGGCGTCAAGGGAAGGCTCCAGACCACATGCCACAGTAAAAGGGTAGCTATCCTAAGGGAAGCCCACACTTGGGTATATAGATGTAATAGAGAGACATGGTACATGAGATACCCTAACATTTGTTTTTCCACCCTTCTTCATATGCCTTTTTTCCTTTTATTGATTTTCATTTATAACTACTCGGGGCTCTAAGGGATGAGAGCATGATGTGTGTGATATAACATTGAATACCCCCATAAGTTTGGGCAGTTCATCACCCACCAGGTTTTGGGACAATCATGGGTTCCTTAGTGATGTAGGGGTATTATATAGGGGCCCAAGGAACGAAATTGATGTCCATGATGCTAGGGGTAGAGATCATGATGGATTTTTCCCACATGCTAAATTTATATGTCCTAACCATATTTTGCATTTTATGGTACTTTTCCTGTTGATGGTGGAAAAATTATGGTTTTAACTTTCTTTTTAGCTACATCAACCTCTAGGGTATCGTTCCAAGCCCAACCCAAAGTGTTGACAATGGGAGGGGGAGGCTAACTCCTTATGGACCCAATGGAAAAATGCCGACCCGGATGGAAAATATGTGAAAAGGGGTTATAATGAGTGGAGGGGAGTGCTAAATTTGTATGTCATGGACATATTTTTCATTTTATGGTAATTTTCCTATTAAGAGTGGAAAAAGTATGGTTTCAACTTTCTTTTCAACTGCATCAACCTCCAGGGTATTGTTCCAGGCCCAACCCAAAGTGTGGACAAGGGGAGGGGGAGGCTAATTCCTTGTGGACCCAATAGAAAAATGTCAACTCGGATGGGAAATATGTGAAAATGGGTTATAATGAGTGGAGGGGAGTGATGTGTTTGGTGTCAAGCAGTGGGACCACATAAAAAAAATCAAGATTTCCCATGTAGTTCCACTCCTAAAGATAGTAGCCAATAAAGGAGATCTTATAGGACTAGGATACAAGGCTAACCACCAAATTGGATAAGGAGGCAAGAGTACAAACCAAGCTCATTCTTTTTGTTGAATCCCCCCACTAATCCATGTTCAAGGTGTCCGCGACAAGCAAGCAAAATTACCCAACTACATAATTAAAATCCATACCTCTGAGGTTGGAAGTCCAACCTTCAAACATACGATCATAACATATGGGTGAGGAATCATAATGGTTGGCTTAGCTAGCAGAGATGGTGGCACATTAAGCTATCTGGTGTTTGTGAGGGGTTGTTGTCTACCGGTTGAGGACCATCTAGGTGAAAGAATTCTCCTATGGGTGTCACCCGCTGGTGGTGGGTATCATCTGGCTCCAACTGGGACATGATCTCTGATAAGAGTGCACAAACGTACTCGGATGGGGAGGTCATGATAACACTAGTAACCTCTTGGGACTATAGACCTGTTACCTGCACATTTAAAGGCCAAGCACATAGAGAAACATGTTTTTGTGGTGTTTTATGATCATCCATGTTTAACATTAGGCCATAAAAATCAACAAGAAATAAAATTTACACTAGATGCAATTTTAATCTAAATGCAGCTATTATAGCATGATAATATCATATAAAATTAGTTCTAATGCTAAAATTAAATATGCAATGCATCTTACTCTAATATGCACATAATACAAATTCAATTATCAAGGAAAGGGGTGATTCGACTTAATCGGCCAAAGTTTTTTGTCAAGTTTAGCAATGTAATAATATTCCTCACCGACCTTCCCATGAATCTTGACACAAATGGGCTTTCTATCAACCAACACCACGTCCCCAACTTTATACTCTGTTTTAGGTTTCCATTTTCTTTTTTGCTTGTGATTAGGCCTTTTAATGATATAAACTTCTTGAGAAGGAATTATAGGGGATGGCTTTTCAGCCTCAGGGGTCTTGTAATAAGTAATTGGGGTTGACATTACCACATGAGTAGGATATATGGATTCTCAATAAAGGGTGAAGGAAATTCCATTAGGTTACAGAATTGTGACATACGATAAATCCATTTGAAGTTGACCACCCACTGTGGCACCCCATTTTCTAGACAATAACATCCCCCATACATCAGGAATATCTATGACTATGACATCCATGAATAATGATATGTCAGGGTTCATAACTAAGAAAAACTTTAGATCTTTTATGAGGCCTTCAACTTCGACAAGTTGGGATTTGAACCCACAAACAACCTTATACCTTTGGGTAATGCTAATATTTAGTTTCCTCGTGACGTTTAATGGCATAATATTTGTGGGAGCCCCTAAATCTAGCATATAATTGTGTAATAAGAGATCATTGATAATTAAGGTGATTAAGAATGGTTCATGTCCCAAGTTTGAGTTAGAGAGGTGAATATTTTGTAACGTTATGTGCGTGTCCTATTCCTCAAACCCAAGGGCCTTCTTGGCTTGCCATTGTTGTTGTGGGAATTTCACAATCTCCTTTAAGGGAACTTGTACAACCATCTTTCCTATAGCAGTACCTACATCAAAATCAAGCTCAATATCCTTGCCATTAGGCTTGTTTTAAGGCTCTCCCTTTGGAGGATTCCTTTTAGGATTATCTTTTTTAGGGGTATCCTTCTTATGGGGTTCCTTAGTAGAAGATTCTTTAGGAGGGAACTGCTTAGGAGGAGTCTCTTTCTTGTTGGGTTCTTTTGAAGTTGTGGATGAGTCTTTATTGTCCTTTCATGAATATTGAATCCCTTGAAATCTCCCACTATCATTAAAATTGACGATTGGCTAATCCTTTTCTTCTTTAATGGTTACTTCACTAATCGGAGGATGAGTGTATGTGCCACGTAACATAATGTTGAAGGTGTGAGAATGCACAACATTAGATTTCTCATCACCCTCTTCATCTTCAATTTATTCTTCATCACTTTTCTCGCTTTCAAAAGATGATTCTTATTCTACAACATTAGTTTGGGCTAATGTGTTAAGAACTTGTGAAGAGCTTGCTTACTTTCATCACTAATTTTTCTAGGAAAATGCTAGTTTTCGGAATGAAAACTTGTCTTTTGGGCCTTTTCAAGGGTGGTGAACTTATTCATATAGATCCTATCCCTTGAGTTCATTTCCTCAAAGAGATTTTCAAGCTTCTTAGGGACCACCATAAGGGTTTCCTCATTTTGACCTTTAGACTTACTTTTCTTAGCCTCGACCTTATCTTTAGGGTGCTCGTTGATTTTGATTTTGGAAATTCTCAACTTTTTCTCAACTTTCATAACAATACCTTTGGCCTCAACCAAGGTCTTGGGTTTGTTGTCTTTCAATTCATATGTTGGGTGAACACCCAAAACCTTAATGAATTTGTCAAGGATATTTGCATCAGGAGGCCTAAGGTTATCAGGGATGTCTCTTACTATCCTAGCAAATTTTTGGATAAATTCTTTAATATATTCCCTTCCCCTACATATGTGGTAAAATTTTTCAATGTTTAAAGTCCCTTGGGCATCAAATGACCATATTTTCATGAACAAATCCTCAAATTGGTCAGAGTATTCTATGCTACCTGGAGGGAGACTAAGATACCATTCCCTAGCTTATCCCTCAAAGAATAAGTCAAATAGCATCATGATTTTATACTCACCATCAATGAATCTATGAGAAATCATCAAATAGAAGCCCTTGAAATTATCATGGGCACTTTTGGTGGCATATCCTTTGAATTTGTGTAACCAATCATTCTCTTTTTCGGGAAAAGGTTTAGGATTGTCATTCAATTTCAAAGGTCCAGAAACACTAACCAAGTGCCTATTGCTTCTAGGGACTTTGGTTTGTTTTTTTAATTTATTTTGGTTGGCATTGGAGGTGGTTTCCATATCGAGAGTTGAATTACCAACCTTTTCAAGTTCAAGGAGAATATTGATTCTAACAAGTGATAGAGTTTTTTCTCCCCTTCTTGTAGTAGCCCTAGTTAAAGGAGGAATTTTGTCACTTTCAAGAAATCTATGGGATTGGATGATGAATGGAGTCGCCAGAGGAATATTTGAAATGTCGTCAATGAATCAATTCCTCAATGATTCAAAAGGGAGGTAGACATGCTTCATCCCTGACAACAACGCTAAAAATGTTACCGCTAAATCTAGCAGGCTCCTAGGAGGGGTTCCTAAAGAGAAACTACTAGGTAAAATGGAAACAATGGATCAATATCCCACTATCACCTTAGCTAAATCTCCCTTCTCTTTACAAACTTTCACCGATGGGAGGAGTCCCAGTAATAGGGAAATCACTATGAATGGTATATCAATGATTTAAAAGTAGTGATTTCAAGGGCCTATTCAAAGGAGAGACTCAAATGAAAGAGTTTACTAGCTAAAGTAGAAGGTGCACGACTCTCCAAGAAGGGCTTGTTACTGGTCAAATTAGTAGGGGTCCTAGGAGGGGACCCTATAGAGAAACTACTAGGTCAAGGGGAAACAATAGAGCGATAGCCCACTATCACCTCAGCTAAGGCTTCCTGCTCATTACAGAATTTCACCGATGGGAGGAGACCTAGTGTAAAAGGAATCATAATGATGAATAGATAAATGATTGGATAAAAAGTGATTCCTAAAGCCTATTCACAAGAGAGGCTCAAACAAATGGCTTAATTACTTGAGAAGCAAGGTGATGGGCTCCCTAAGAAGGGATAATAGGATACTTGAGCCTAGGTTTGGATGATATCTCTTTATAATAAGTTTCCTAGACTTAAGAATCCTCGTGGAGGAATAACTTCTATGTAATCCTTGTGAAATTTGAGTTATAAAGCTGTGAGACCACAAAGAACCCAAGTGGAACCAAGCTAGGCCAATGTTATCGAGTTGATCACCAATTGAGGGGTTTGACCTGACTAGGGAGGAGAATATGATCAAAGGACTAATTTTCTTTTGGGATTTGATTGTAATGATCTCAGTGAGGACACTAACCCAATTCAACCTAGGGCAAGAATTGGTCTTATGGCTAGGGCTTGCTATATCTTGATATCCCACCATTGAATTTGTCTCAAATTTGAAGGACCTCTTGAGAAAACCCTAGTGCAATAGTGGATCAAAATTCAAGGGTTTTGAATGGCTAGAATGAATTTCACTTAATGCCCTAGGTGACCCTCTAGGGTTAGGATTAGAATTTGGAAAAGTGAAAAAAGAGAGGTAAAGTTAACCACCAAATGGATACAAGGATCAATGCCTCATTTCTTGGGCTTAATGGATTCAAGATACACATAGATAGAGCATTTTCGTGAGCTAATGAGCCCTAACTGATCTTCTATAGCCTCTCCAAGGGTAGCAACTAGGTCAATAGGGGTTCATACTTCAAGTTTGCAAAAGAGACAAAGTTTAGAGGTCTTCAACCTAAGATATGCCTCTAAGAACATCCACCCCGTCCATCATAAGTCAACGCATACATTTAATCACTTATTCAAGGTCCTAGAATAATTTCGCATTACATTAACCCATACAAGAACAATGATAACAAGACACATGCATTTAACAAGTAAGATAACAAGAATAACATCAAAATTTTGACTTACATGAGAGAGAGAGAGAGAGAGTATATCGATTCATCAATTTTGCATTAGAAAGAATCTCCAAAGACAATAGTGGAACTCCAAACATCATAGTGCATCAAGAAAGCTCCAGAATGTTATCCTAGTAAAAGGTGCGAAAATATCTCAAGAGATACTTGTCCAATCCAAGTGATGATGAGAGAAATGAATCACCTCTCATCAATTTATATAATCTCTAAGGAGTTCTATTTGCCTAATTAGGCCTAATTAAACCCCAAGTAATAAAATAGTGTACAATAATAATATCCCTTGGTAACAATCCCACAACGATAGCTCAATAAACTAACATAAGCCTCTCAAGAGGGCATTATAAGCAATATAATGAGTCATTGGGCCATTGAGAAGGCCTAATGAAGTCCAAAGTGTGCCATGGTGAGGGAATGGTCTCCAAACATAATGGACTGTGGTGCTCCCAAGTGTTATTTTTTGTAGTGTCAGATGTGTTCTAGCCATGAAATCTAGTGGAGAGGCTAGAATACATGTATTCTCCAAAACCTAGAATTTTTTTCTCGAAATTCCACCTAGAGACAACTTAATTAAAATAACTAATCAGATTTTAATATTCCCTATATCTAAACTTAGGAAATATGATTAATTAAAGAGATTAATTAAATCATGGTGAGAATATTCTAAGAAAAGACTTGGATTGCCTTCTAGTTAATCTTAGCCATCGATTAAGTTTTAATCGCGGTCATTGATGTCTCAATGAGAGATTATAAGAAGAAAATTGATGGGGCTTGGAGAAAACACACCAACAGTTCGATTTCACTGGTAGATCGATTTTCAGAGTAGTAGCGCTGAGTTACCGAAGAGAGAGCTAGTGAGCTCAAAGAAATGAGAGAGGGGCAGGGATAGTGAGGCCAAAGGAAACTTTTCCGGTTCCGACGAGTACATTGTAGAGAGAAGGTGATTGCCACAGAGAGGCAATGCAGTCTTTAGAGGGGATTCTGTATTTTTCTGGGAAGAAGCAGTGATTTAGTGCCAGAAGCTGAAAAGAGAGTTCGGAGACCTCGAGGATCCATCTTCTAGACAACAGCTAATCAAATAGAGAGAGAGGGAAAGCAGTTTCGAGTTGTGAGGACATAATACCACATAGGTTGATGCAATGACTGCACAAAGGAAACAAAGAGACTCAAATTGAGCCAAGGTTAGTTTCGGATCGCCTGTGGAGTGAGATTTTTCTCACTAGATTTATTGTCATTCATTTCTCTGTATGGATTGCTAGATTTAAGCATCCATATTCTTGTACTCATATTTACTACTACATAATATTAAAACCGTTAGTTGTTGCACCAATTTTCCCGAGTTGGGTTATTTTGGGGACTTAGTCCAAAACTAACTATGTATTTGTGTGTGTGTGCATCTATTCTTCCAACATTTTTATTTCTTCCATAGTATTTATTCTGTGAAGGTTGTAGTGTATTTGTTTCGATATTTGTCGTAGCACCCAACAAATAATTTGTTTAGTTAAATTAACAAATAGAATACATAACATCATTTTCTGCAATATGATTCAAGGTTGGCCGAATTTTCACATGGTATTAGAGAAAATATTGAAGCAAGAGAGATCAGTTGCAGGCTGGAAAAAGGAGCTTCGAAGCACTGCGTAAGCATCTGTTTGAAATCCCAGAGGCTACATAGTCCCTTTTACCAGGAGGGTCAACTTTTGAGGAAAAGTTTATTTCTCTGAGAAAGTCAATGGAGAATAAACTTTCCAGATCAAAGATTAACTGAGATAGAGGGAGAAGCAATATTTTCCTTACAAAGAATACCTTCAGCTGGGAAATAGTTATTTTGTAATAGTTTGTTGGTGAAAAATAGCGTCAGGAGGAAGGAAGAGCACACACAGATGGAATTCTTTTTTCAGGGAACTTCTAGTCCAAAAGTTTGATTTTTCACTGTAGAGCAACAATAGTTGTGAGCATATTTTCCCATTCTAGTAGGGAGTGTGTAGAGTCGTCAATAGTTGTGCAAAGGACAAGAGGAAGAGTTTGACTTTTTGTAAAGATGGCATCAACAAGGTTGAGAGATGAGGATCGGTTGGACAGAGCCTCCAACTACTTCATCTGCAAGGCAATAATTTCATGTCTTCTAGATGAATACGATCTCAAAGCCTAAGTTGATAATGTGGTAGTTGTACCCACAGATGCAAATTAGGTGAAGGCCTACAAGAATGAGATGGCGAAAGAAAAGAGGTTGATTCTCGATGGGGTTCAAGATCGCGTGGTGTCTCAAATAGATGATAAAGATACTACCAAGCAGATGTGGGAAGCTCTCACTATGCTATACCAAGGATATTCTGAGCAACAGAAGATGTATCTTGAGGAGAATATGAGATGTACAAGGATTTTGAAAGGGGAGCACATAAACCCCTTCCTCACTAGGATTCAAGATGTCTAAGACCAAGTGTCTGTAGTAGGGCCAATGCCCTAGCTCATAAAATTTGTGCGATTAGATCTAAACAATGTTTTCAAAGACTGGAAGGTCTTCGTCCAGAGTATTATGGGCAGAGACAAGTTGTCAGAGGGGGATCAAATGTGGGTTGATCTGTAGTAGGAGGAGATAAGGCAAGATTTGGTGAAGAGCACCATGAGTGGCAGCAGAAGCAGAAGTGGGATGAAGCAAGTGAAGGAAGTGGAAAATGTGGCCCTTGCATCAAAGGGTAAGCAAGATCAGTGCACGACAAAGAAGGACATTTCCAAGGTCAAATGCTTCAGATGTGGTGATTTTTTCCACTACAGCTCCCAGTGTCCCCTCAGGAAGAAGGACAAGGAGGAGAAGAAGGACCAAGTGGCAACTCATGCAAAGATCAATACGTTGTCCTCCAGATTGGAGGAAGAGTTTTCCATGATCACTAATATACCTCTACGAGTGAGGTGAGGTGATTTTTTTTCGTAGCCCCAGAGAGCTATAGGATAGGCGAGATTTTTGAGGAGGTCCACATCTTGAATCAGAACCTTGCTATGGGAGCCCACAATATTTTAGTAGCAGGATGGATCAGTGGCAGATGGTGTAGTCAGATGCTAGAGTGAAAAATGTAGTTGGCACAGAGAAGAGTTAGTAGTAGCACAGAGGCTTCAGTGATAACATAGAGACTAGCAGCAGTCAAAGACTCGGAGACATATGCATCATATTGATCATAGTTGATTCAATATTTTGGATGCTTTTCAATTGTAGTTGTTGCAGTTGCAACAATAGTAGATAGAGAGGGAATCGCAATGTAGATGCAGTGTTGGCAGCAATTCAATAGGACCAGTAGCAACACAAATGCAACATACATCAGAGTTGTGTAGTAGCTTGTGAGCAACAACAAAAACGTGGAGGTGGTTTAGAGGAAGGGTATTGCTTTAGTAGGTTGTAGCACTAGAACACTTTCCTCGCTAAGAGGGAGTGTTATTTTTGTAGCATCGGATGTGTTCTAGCCACAAAATTTGGTGGAGAGGCTAGAATACATGTATTCTCCAAATCCCATAATCGTTTCTAGAAATTCCACCTAGAGACAAATAATTAAAAATGATTAATCATTTTTAAATATTTCCTAAGTCTAAACTTTAAAAATATGATTAATTAAAGGGTATTAATTAATTCAAGGTGAGAACCTTCTATAAAAAGACTTGGATCGAGTTTTATTTAATCTTAGCCATCGAATAAGTTTCAATTATGTTCATTGATGTCTCAACGAGAGACTATAAGAAGAAACTCGATGGGACTTGGAGAAAACACACCAGCAGTTCAATTTCACTGGTAGATCAATTTCCATAGTAGAAGTGTTGAGTTTTCAGAGAGAGAGATAGTGAGCTCAAAGCAGTGAGAGAGGGGTAGAGATAGTGATGTCAGAGGAATATTTTCCAGTTCCAGTGAGTACAGTGTAGAGAGGTAGTGATTTCCATAGAGAGGAAGCACAATGCTTCAGAGGGGATTCTGTATTTTGTTGGGGAGAAGTAGTGATTCAATGCTAGAATTCAGAAAGAGAGTTTGAAGGCATGGAGGATCCATCTTCCAGAAAACATATGATCAGATAGCGAGAGGGAAAGAAATTCTGAGTTGTGAGGATGCAATACTATGTAGTTTGATGCAGTGACTATGCAAAGGCAACAAAGAGCAGCTCAACTTGAGCCAAGGTTAGTGTCAGATCGCCTGTGAAGTGATATTTTTCTCACTAAATTTTTTGTCAGCCATTTCTCTGTATGGATTGATATATTTGAGCATCCATAGTCTTGTACTCAAATTTACTACTGCATAATATTAAAACCCTTAGTTTCACCAAATTTCTCGAGTTGGGTTTTTCCACGGACTTGGTCCAAAAATAATTGTGTATTTGTGTGATTGTGCATCTATTCTTCCAACATTTTTATTTCTGATATAATATTTTTTTGTGAAGGTTGTAGTATATTTGTTTCAATATTTTCTATGGCACACAACAAATAATTTGTTTAATTGAAATTAAAAGTAGAAGAAATAACATTAGTTGCTACAATTGGATTTGGGTTTAGCCAATTTTTCACACCAAGTGGGTTGCGGGGGGGTGGGGGGCACAAGGACATCCTCATGGGTCTCCAAGTGGATCGAAAATGCATGTAAACCATATTTAAGGGGTAGGATGATGACATGAGTCCTCCCTTTGTCTCCTGCAGTGAGACACATCTTCATTTGGACCCTGGAAGCTCTGCCAAGTGTGTGGTGCAAGTCAAGCTGGTTGAGCATGGTGATACAAGTGCATCATCGTCATCCAAATGATGGAACACAAGGAATCACTGAATGATGTTGGGGATCCATGAAGTATTCTCTACTATGGTGGAGGCTCGTGGCTCTCAACACCCACCATACAAGTGCCAATGTGGCCCTCTGGAGGGCTTGCACCCTGTATAAGGAGACCAAACCCCAAATGGAGACACACCTGTAATCCTACATAAGATCCAATGTGTCCCCTTTCCCTCCAATACAACAAATCATTAGAATAATCAAGTAAAAGAGGTTACAAATCATGGAATCAATAGGGAAATTCATGGTGGCATGCCCTTCCATAGTGGGCTTTGACATGTACAAGTGTCTCCAAGCTTTATAAGGGGGGTAACAAATGACCCTATTAGGTGGTTTCAGCCTTTAAAGGGGGTGAAATTTCTGCGGTACATCCATCAAGAGGTAGGTAGCGAGTGATATAGTGATGGAACTAAGTGGGGATCAAGGGAAGGATCGAGGCCACATGTCATGGTAAAAGGGTAGTTATAATGAGGGAAGCCTGCATTTGGGTATTTGAGTGTAGGAGGGAGAAAATTGCGATACATGAGTTACCCCAGCCTTTGTTTTTCCACCCTTATTCATATGCCTTTTTCATTTTGAATGATTTTTCTTCAAGATGACTCGGGGCTCTAGGGGATGAGAACTTGATGTGTAGGATATAGTAGTAGGTAACCCTTTTTTAAGGTGGGGAATTTCATTGCCTACCAGGGGTTGGGACAACCATGGGTTCCTTAAGGTGGAGGGGGATCATCTAGGGCCCATAAGAACTAGGATGATGGCCACAAATAAGGGGTAGAGCTCAAGTTTGGCAAAATCCCATGTGTTAAATTTTTATATACCAACCATCTTTTTCATTTTTGGTACATTTCCTGTTGAGATTGGCCAAATTATGTTTTTTCTTTTCTTTTAGTTGCATCAACCTTTGGGGCATCATTCCAAGCCTGACTTAAGGTGGGAGAAGGTGAAGGGGAGGCTAACCCTATGTGGACCTAGATGGGAAAAATGATGGATGGAGTTAGAATGAGAAGAAGGGAGTGATGTATATGGTGTCAAGAAGTGGGACCACACAACCAAAATTAGGATTTCTTGTGTAGTGCCAACCCTAAATCTAATGGCCAATAAAGGAGATCACATGGGACTAAGATATAAGGGTAACCACCATATCGAGTAGAGGAGACAAGAGTATAGACCTACCCCACTCTTTCTGTCGAATCCCCCCACCAATCCATGCCCAAAAGTGTCCATGATAACTAATGAAAATTACTCAAACATAACATTTAAAATCCATACCTTCAGGATCGGGAGGCCCACCTTTAGACATGTGATCATAACAGATGGGCGAGGGGCCACATGGTTGGATCAAGTGGAGGAGGATACAATGGAAAATCGAGCTATCTGGTGGCTGCAAAGGGCTGATGGTTTCTAACTGAGGGCCATCTAGGAGAAAAAACTTTCTCCTGCTAAAGGGATCCTATGCTTAGGGATGAAGGGTTATCCCATGAAAGGACACCCTAGACCTAAGAATCCTAGGAAAATAGGACTCCCAAGATGATCCTTGTGAAATTTTAGTAATAAATATTTGGGACCACGAAGTGGACCCAAACAGGGCCAAGAGATTTAGATGAACTTCAAACAAAAGGGTCTTGACTAAGTGAGGGAAGAGAAAATGATAAAGGAGGTTAGATCTGTCTTCAGATTGAGTGCAATGATCCTCAATGAAGCCACCAACCAATGAGGCCTAGTGCTAAGAACAGAGTTGGATCTAGGGCTCGAAATAATTCCAAACCTAGCCACAAGATTGATCCCAAAGTTTGTGAGGTCCTAGAGGACACCCCAGCACATTTATGGACCAACTCACTCACCAAATAAATGGCTGCAATAAAATTTGGATGACGCTCTATGAAACACTAGGGTTAGGGCTTAAATAAAGGAAGAGAGGAAGTGATCACCAAGGATTAGACCAATTCCTAGTTTATTTGGAGGTTGGAGTCAGTGAGATTTCAATGTTTAGAGTTTCTTTTACCCAGTCAAGGAGTTCCCTAGCAATTATGTTACCTAGGAAATTTATACTTCTTGATGTTGTAATTGATGACTTATCAAGGCAATTATGATAATCATATACCCTTACGAACATTCCTTCACTATACCAAGAATGAAACATATAAAAATCCCTCATGAAATCAAGATTCAACAAATTGACATTTCTATTAGGGCAACAACTTAAACTTCATGAGCGAAAATTTCATACATTACACATGTGATATGAATAGGAATATAGATCAAAGGAACTTACAAGTATATCCAATCATCAAGAGAGACAAAAATCAAAGCTCCATGACAAGGACAATATTTCCAAATAAAAAAATGCATCAAAGATTATCCAATTTGTCATTCAATGGCTATAGAGAAATTATCAAGAAGATATAAAGATCCAAATCCAAGTGATGATGAGAAGAGAATGAGCCTCTCATCTATTTATATCATCCTCTAAGGGTTTGATTTTCCTAATTAAGCCTAATGATGCCCCAACTAATAAAATAATGTACAAAATAAAAATACTTGGTGATAAGCCCATAAGGATAGCTCAATAACATGAAAATAAGCCTCTCAAGAGGGATAAAATGATAGACACAATAGGTCAAAGGGCCATAGGAAGGCCTAGTGGAGTCTAATATGTGCCAAAATGAGTGAAAGGGCTCCAACTATAGTGATAAAGGAGGTGGCCCATTTGATCTCCAAGCAAATGACTTGTGGTGCTCCCAAGTGGTTGTGGGGGCACAAAGTATCCTCATGGGTCTTCAAGTTGATCGAACAATCTTGTATTGTTAGTTTTTGGTAGCATCGGAAGTGCTCTAGCCTTGAAAATTTGTGGAGAGGCTAAGACACATGAGTTCTAAATAACCTATAAAAGGTTTGGTGAAAATTGAAAATTCCACCCGGATTGTATTTTAATAAAATAATAACTATCGTTAATAGAGTTCCTAAGTCTAAACTTAGGGAAATTAAAATATTAATGGGTATTATTTAAAATATGGGTGAGAATGATCTAGAAGGCAGATCAAGTCATGTTTTAATCTTAGTCATTGAACAGAGACTTAATTTCGGTCGTTGAAGACTCAACAGGAAAATTATAAAATGGAGGCTTGGGTTTCATTTGAAAACACACACACACACACACAAAGAGAATTGATTTGGAGTTCAATTTCTGTGGCTAGGAAGATGAGAAATTCAAACTAAATGATGATTTAGCAACATAGGGGAAGTGAGAATCTGGGAGAAGGACTTTCCAGAAAATACTGACATAGAGGCGAAGAGAGCTTGTAGAGAGGCAATGCAATAGTCAGGAAAGGTTGACATTGGGCCAATTTGGCCCATGCAGTCCTAACATGGAGCTAGAAGGGTCGACTCAGAGCTAAAACATTGCATCTAACACAGATCCATAACTGTCGGAATAGCTGGAACTGCCAGGAGAGTTGACGCAGAGGGAAAAAGAGGTGACGTAGGGCGAACACAGAACCTGAAAGGCTGATGCAGAGCCTACGCAGGGCCAACACAAAAATAGATGGGGTTAGCCAGTCTTGTGACGGATCAGCCGGAATTCTGCCAGGTGAAGTGAGGTAAAACTCACTCAGATTTTCCACCAGTATTTTATCTGTAAGGGATTGCTAGATGAGCATCCTAGATTTGTATTTCGATATTTCTCCTACATAATAATAAACCCTTAGAATGGTTGCATCAGTTTTCCCACATTGGGTCTTTCTAGGGACTATTGTGTCCAAAAATAAGTGTGTCCTATGTATCTTGTTATTTGCTCTGTTTTCTGTTTCATGAGATCAAATATTTAATTAGTGTAGGCTGCAGAAGTAATTTTCTTCAATATTCATAAGAATAACTTGATGAATGTAATTTAAAAATCATAAAGGTGAAGTAGATTCATATTTGCAGTAGGGGTTCCTTCAGTAGTAGGAATTTTCACATGGTATCAAATAATTGATTTTGAAATAGGAAGAGTAGATCTAGTACTAAGTAGTGAGGTTGAAAGATGCACTTGGTAGCAATTTGAATCCCCTTGAAGGGATTATGCAGTCCTTGTCGAGAAGCTGATCTGAGGAAATCTCTTTCTGAGTGAGACGACAGAGGTACGATTTCCAACTCGTGAGTTTGTAGAGGCAAAGAGAGTGATGTAGAGCCTCAGTGTAATGCTTGAAGGGTGAAATTTCTGCCCAAGGAGAAATCTGTTGGAAAAAAATGAAGATACGTAGAAAGGGAATTTTCTCCTTAGAGAAAGTTTCTCCAGAAAGTTTGAATTTCTCACTTGCTGAGCAGCTGAACAATGTTAAGCAGTGACTAGAGGAGTCAATTTGATAGTTAGGTGAGATGGCATTGCATGGGCTCAAATATTAGGATAGGTTGGATGGAGCCTCCAACTATGGCATATGGAAGACCAAAATCTTAGATGTTCTGGAGGAATATGATATCGAGGCCTACGTCAAAAGTGTTGTAGTTCTTGCTAACAATGATCAAAATAAGAAGTATAAGGTTGAGCAGGGGAAGGCAAAGAGGCTCATTCTCGATGGAGTTTGAGATCATGTGGTCTCACACTTGTGAGGTGAGGATATAGCCTGAGAGATGTGGAAAGCCTTGCCTTCTCTATGTGAAAGCTCTTCCGAACAACGAAAGATGTATTTGGAGCAAAAGCTACAATAGACTTTGATGTAAAAAGGAGAAGGGATGAACCTCTATCTTTAGCATCTTCAAGACACTAGAGACCAACCTAATCCCATGGGGTCCACACTTAATCCAATTACAATGGTGAGGATAGCCCTGCATGGAGTCCCGAATGAATGACAAGATTTCATCCAAAGCATATTGCGCAAAGAAAAAATACCTTCATGGGAGGAGATGTGGGTAGGTCTTGAACAAGAGGAGGTAAGAAGGGACCTAGTGAAGGTCAACCTCAATGGTAGTAGTGGGAGTGACACAAAGATGGAGGAGGAGGAAAACGCAGCTCTAGCATTGAAGGAACAACAAAAGACGAAGCGAAAGGAGGACATTTCAAAGGTGAAATGTTTCAGTTGTGGCGAGATGGGCCACTATGCATCCCAGTTTCCTTTGAAGAAAAGGGATAAGGATGAGAAACATGATCCTAAGGCTACTCCAACAAAGATTGACAAGGATGAGATTCCATGAGTGCCCACCCATATTTAGGAGGGAGATGGGGTGATATTGAGCTATAGTTAGGAGGACTCTATGTGGGTAGGATCCTTGAGGAGTCCACCTCTTGGATCAATTCCTTGCTACACGAGCCCAAGATTCTGCAATAGTGAGATGAACTTAGTGTCATATGATGCAGTGGAGTGTTTGGAGAATAGATGCAGTAGCTGGGGACTAGAGACTTATCAGCGCAGAGCAAGATTACCAGTAGTGCAGTTGGCACAGTGCAGGAGTCCGCAGCAGCGCAAAAGATTCAGAGGGTCAGAATCAACAACAATCAAATTCCAACATTCATTGTATTATGCTGAACACAGTTAAGTTTAGCTAATTTTGGACATTTTTTAGTTTCTTCTCTCAGCAACTGAGTTGTAGTACGGATGTAGTGTTAGGAGTTGCACTGCTAGCAACATAACAGATGCAGTGTTTGAGAGGGGGTTTTAGTATAGATGCAACAGTGGTAGTGGAAATGTCATGGGAAGCAGTACAATAACAATAGTAGCACAATGTTGGTGGCAGCAATAGTGTAGAAAGAGGATGCTTTAGAATCAAAGCAACATGTAGGTGGACATTGTTGCTAGAGCACCTTTCTCGCCAGGAGGGAGTGTTAGTTTTTGGTAGCATCGGAAGTGATCTAGCCTTGAAAATTGGTGGAGAGGCTAAGGCACATGAGTTCTAAAGAACCCAAAAACTGTTTGATGAAATTCCACCCAAAATGTATTTTATTAAAATAATTAATATTTTTAGTAGAGTTCTTAAGTCTAAACTTAGGGAAATTAAAATATTAATGGGTATTAATCAAAATATGGGTGAGAATGATCTAAAAGGCAAATCAAGTCATTTTTTAATATTAGCCATTGATTAGAGACTCAACAGGAAAAGTATAAAATGGAGGCTTGGGGTTCATTTGAAAACACACACACACAGAATTGACCTCGAGTTCAATTTCTAGGGCTAGGAAGCTGAGAAATTAGAACTAAGTGATCATTTAGCAGCAGAGGAGCAATGATAATCTGCAAGAAGGAATTTCTAGAGAATACTGACACGAAGGTGGAGAGAGCTTGTAGAGAGGCAGTGCAGTAGCCAAGAAAGGCTGATGCTGGGTCAGTCAAGGCCCATGCAGCCTTGACGTAGAGTCGGAAGGGCCAATGCAGAGTTAAAGTTGTCTGTCACGCAGAATCTAGAACTACCGGAACAACCGAAACTGTTGGGTACTGCTAAAACTTCTGGGAGAGTTGGCGTAAAGGGTAGAAGAGGTGACGCAGGGCTGACACAGAGCCTACACAAGGCGAACATAGAAATAACCAAGGTTGGCTAGTCTTGTGCCAGATCAACTAGAATTTTTCCAAGTGAAATGAGGTAAAACTCACTCAGATTTTCTTCCAGTATTTTCTCTGTAAAGGATTTCTAGATGAGCATCCTAGATTTTTATTCAGATATTTCTCTTGTAGAATAATAAACCCTCAGAACTGTTGCACCAATTTTCTCGCATTGGGTTTTTTCAGGGACTATTGTGTCCAAAAATAAGTGTGTCCTATGTATCTTGTTCTTTGCTCTGCTTACTGTTTCATGAGATCAAATATTTAATTAGTGTAGGCTACATAAGTAATTTACTTCAATATTCAAAAGAGTAACTGATGAATGTAATTTAAAAATCAAGTAAGTGAAGCAGATTCAGATTTGTTGCAGTAGGAGTTCCTTCAGTAGTAGGAATTTTCACATGTATCACATCTATAATGGTTGGAAGAAGGATGCAATCCATCCCTTTGTCTCTCATGGTGAGACACGACCTCATATGGGCCCTCAATCTGCAAAGTGTGTGGTATGAGAGTGTATCTGGTTGGTAAGGTGGTCCAGGTGCATCATCATCGTCAAATAAGTGGAACACGGGTGAGCAATGGATGGTATTGATGGATCCCATGATGTGTCAATCTTCTCTTTGCTATAGTGGAGGCCCATGGCTCTCAACTCTCACCCTAAAAATGCCAATATGACCCTCTGGAGGGCTTGGACATCATATAGGGAGACCGTACCCCAGATGAAGACCCACCTATAATCCTGTATAAGATCCAATGCATCTCCTCACCTTCCAGTATAAAAAATAATTAGTGAAATTGAGTAAATGAGCTTACAAACCATGGAACCAAGTGGACACTTCATAGAGGCATGCCCTTCCATAATGGGCTTTAAAGTGTACAGGTGTCTCCAAGTTAAAAAAGAAGGTTAACCAAGAACCCTATTAGGTGGTTTCAACCTCTAAGGGAGTGATAGGTCCATGATACATTTGTCATATGGAAGGTTTCATGTGATATATTGATGGAACAGAGCGGGGAATTAATGGAAGGTTCCAGGCCACATGCCACAGTACACGGGTAGCTATTATAAGGGGAGGCTCACTTGGGTATATATATGTAGGAGGGAGAAATCGTAGTACATGAGTTACCCCAAACTTTGTTTTTATACCTTTCTTCATATGCCTTTTTTCCTTTTATTTATTTTCATTTATAGTTGCTTAGGGCTTTAGTGGATGAGAGCATGATGTGCATGATATATCAATGAATACCCCCTTAAGGTTGGGCATTTCATTTCCCACCATGGGTTGGGACAATCTTAGGTTCTTTAGTGATGTAGGGGACTCATATAGGGGCCCTAGGAACTAGGGTGATGGCCATGATGATAAGGGTAGATCTCATGAAGGCTTTTTCCCATGTATTAAATTTGTGTGCCCCAACCATCTTTTGCATTTTATAGTACTTTTCCTATTGAGAGTGGCCAAATTATGCTTTTAATTTTTTTTTCAATTGCATTAACCTCTGGGGTATCATTCCAGGCCCGACCCAAAGTGTGGAAAAGGGGATGGGGAGGCTAACTCCTTGTGGACCCAATGGACAAATCTGGACCCATATGGGAAATATGTGAAAAGGGGTTCTAATGAGTGGAGGGGAGTGATGTGTGTGGTGTCGGGTAATGGGAAAATGCAACCAAAATCTGAATTTCTCATGTAGTGCCACTCCTAAAGTTAGTAACCAATAAAGGAAATCAAATGGGACTAGGATACAAGGTTAACCACCAAATTGGACAAGGAGATAAGAGTACAAACCAAGCTCATTATTTTCGTCGAACACTCCCACTAATATATATTCAAGGTTTCTACGACAAGTAAGCAAAACTACCCAACTACATAATGAAAATGCCTACCTTCGAGTTGGAATGCCCACCTTCAAACATACGATAATAATAGATGGGAGAGGAATCATAATGGCTAGCTTAGGTGGTGGAGATGGTGGCACATCAAGCTATATGGTGGTTGTGAGAGATTGTTGGCTGCCAACTGAGGATCATCTAGGAGAAAAAAATATCTTATAGATGTCACCCATGAGTGGTGGGTAACAGGGTCCACAAGGTGTTGGCCTCCCTCTCCCCTTTTCCACACTTTGGGTCGGGCCTGGAACAATTCCATAGAGGTTTATGCAACTAAAAATAAAGAGAAAAGCACAATTTGGCCACTTACAATAGGAAATGTACCATAAAATGCAAAAGATGGTTGAGACATAAAAATTTAGCATGTATGCAAAAGGAAAACATGAGCTCTACCTCCTTATCACTATGGCCATCACGCTAGTTCTTAGGTCCCCCATTAGTGCCCCTTTCATGTTTAAGGAACTTGTGATTTTCCCAACCCCTAGTGGGCAATGAAATACCCAACCTTAAGGGAGTAATCATTGCTACATCATATGCATCATACTCTCATCCCCTGGAATGTCAAGCAGTATAAGGAAGAAAAGTCAATAAAAGGCAAAAGGAATATGAATAAGGGTAAAAAAAAGTTTAGGGTAACCCATGTACCATAAACTCTCCCTTCTACATTCATATACCCATAGTGTGGGCTTTCCTCATTATAACTTCCCTTTTACCATGGCATGTGGCTTGGAGCCTTCCCTATTTCCCCACTCTTTTCCATCATCATTTCACATGATACCTTCCATTTGATGGATGTACCATAGACATGTCACTTAGAGGTTGAAACCACTTAATAGGGTCTTAACCTCTCTTGTCAAGCAAGGAAACACTTGTACCTTTTGAAGCCCATTTGGAAGGGAATGCCACCATGAAGTGTCCACTTTTTCCCTTGATTAACAGGCTTATTTACTCAATTGTAGTAATGATTAATTGTACTGGAAGGTGAGGAGATGCATTGGATCTTATACAATATTGCAGGTGGGTCTTCATCTTGGA